>WNNJ02002365.1:0-89540 GCA_012934845.2 Pomphorhynchus laevis
AATTAAGTGCCTTCTTAATTAATGGATATGCATTTGTGTTCGATTAATGGATATGCAAACCGGTAGTTCGATTACATATAGATTAAGGAAGTCTGCAATACTTGTAATCGAACTCCGGTTTTTGCAAAATTCACAATAAAAAATTACAATAAAAAATTTACAATAAAAAATTTACAAAATTTACAATAAACTGTGCTCCCGGAGCACAGTTTAACACAATCGGATTTAAAATTATATATATGGCTTACTTTTGTCCACCAGTTCAAAATATTACATAATATTATAAAATAGAAACATTATGGGTGATCCTGAGCGACCTTTCGAACCTTACCGAATACTATATATAACGGATGTAGCAATAGAACCGTTAGTAGTCAGTGTATATGGAATTGGTAGTCACGGAGGAAGGATTATGTAGCTGATTTCCAATGCGAAAGTAACTTATGTGATCTAGCAAATATTCAACAGATAATAAAGCATTCATAACAGGATAACCAGTCCTGATTCTAATCGATCCTCATGATATCATACCAAACAAACTATATATTTGCAAACACGGGGTAGCAAAGCAATCAGAACATTTATTTAAAACGCTTCGCAAATTGTTTTTGTCAGTTAACTTGCACATTCACGAACATCACAATTCAAGAAAAACTGATTAAAATAGCTGAGAACATTAAAACATGAATACGACTTATTTATATTTGAATTTTAAAACAATTAAAATTGGTAATGTTATTAAAATTACTCATTGCAATTCGTTTGTTTAGTATTTGCTTATACTAAACAAATATAAATTATTTTGTAATACCAAACACAAGTATATATTTAGCAAATACTAAACATACAAATATAATTTTTAATCTAAATTAATAGTTCTATCAAGTCATCTCAATCTGAATTACAAACAACATTTTGCTATCCTCCTCAAGTCTTCTAATATTTAGCATCATCCATTAACAATAGTAGTTATTACATTATGATTTCGAAATTACCGTGGATTAATGATTGCCCATATGCATTAATGATTAGTGACGGCTTAGTATGCTTCGTTGCAGTAAGTCTGCTATATTCGGTGAAATATTGCATATAATGATTGCTGGGATATGCCGTTTAGATGAAATGTCTTCCCAATCTACTAAATCTGAATGTAACATCACATTCAGTTTAATTACTTCTACAAAGTAAAAATAATTAAACTGTATTGGGTGTAAGACAATGTTTTTGCTTTAAGTGATCATTTAAATTTTTTTGTTTATTGTTCAAAAATATATTTCATTTTAGAGCAAGATTAACGAAATAGGAAAATAATTTATAAATATTTTATATTCTACTTGCATCAAAGAAAACTGTTTAAAGCATTGTTCATAGTGGTTTTAACTCGTCTTTAATATTTGTATAAATATTAAAAATAAAAATTAGGATTAATTTTATTGATACAAGTTCGGATAAATATTTATCTAATATTTGGATAACACGTCAGGTAGCAAACATTTGACGCTGACGGTTTTAAAAGACTATTATTACGAACTTTCAGACCGACGAACTTTCAGACTGACGAACTTTCAGACCGACGAACTTTCAGACTGACGAACTTTCAGACCGACGAACTTTTAGACCGACCAACTTTCAGACCGTCGCATCGCTTCGCTTGGCGACGTAAATATTCAGTTACATTTGCACGATGGTTTGTGGCCGTCCCTTACACGAGTCTTTGTGGCACATGCAATGGACCGGCGACGATTTGTAAAGGATGTAGATGTACGAGGTTGAATAATAGATGTATTAATTGCCGCGCGCCGAACTGTAAAAACAGAGAACTACTCTCTGAGACTTTAAATATAGATGAGGAATCTCGCTTAAACCCTTCAATATCACGCAATGACGCTTATAAGCACCGAAATTATACGATCGATGACATATATAGAGTTCTTATACAATGGATCCCGAAGCTAATATATCTTCCTCAATGCAATGCCAGCAATTCATTCATTGACATTCTATCGGAATTTTACAAAAATGCAGCTTGTGATGAAGTCCAGTCTACATCAAAGGATATTAAAATGGCAGTCATTTTTGGACGTGTGTATTACAGCAGATACCCTGTCGTAAAATGGCAGTGATCAAAAAGACAATTCAACGTAGACGCGACTTATGGACGAAAGGTGAATTCTTAGCACTGTTCGAGGAGGCGTGTACATTACAGTTAAGACAAAAATTAAAAAAAAACGTAAATACACTAACTCTTATTGGATCAAACAATATTGTACTCTGTTGCGCAAGGGCAAACTAACGATCGCCACAAGTATTCTTGCAGGTCAAGATAACGATGGCACACTGCGTCCAGATGTGATAATTAGAGACATGTCCGTAAAAGAACACCTGGAAAGGTTACATCGTGAGCGACTTACCTCGCGATTGACAGTGCAGCTATTGTTCGCTCAGCTCGCACAATCACAGGTTCAGTTGGTCCCTCGGGGCTCGACGCAAAACAATAGCGACGAATGTTAACACCATTTGGCAAACATAACAACGAATTGGCCGAGACATTAGCATCACTAGCGGTCCGCATAGCTTCTGTCAAAATTCCACTTGAAACTCTTGAAGCATTTGTTGCCAGCCGATTAGTAGCTTTACCAAAAAAGTGGTGGAATACGCCTTTCGGAATCGCCGACGTAGCGCGTCGCATAATCTGCAAAGCGATACTGTTTCATATCAAGTCAGATATACGGGACGCGGCTGGTTCCTTACAACTTTGTGCATCTGAACTAAGTGGAATTGAATACACGATTCACTCATTGCGTGAAAGCTTCATTAGCAACCCGGAGTTCGGTATTCTGTGTATAGATGCAACCAACGCATTTAGCGCCTTTATCGACGTGTCCCACTACACAACATACGTCTAACGTGTCCTTCTTTCGCTTGTGCGTTTGACAACATGTATTCCCAGGAAGCGTTGCTTGTGTTGAGCGGTGATTCATTATATTCTAGAGAAGGGGTCACCCAAATGAGCCTTTTGCCATGGCTGCCTTCGCAATGGCATCGTTGCCTCTGATTCGAATGATAGGCGACCTGATTTTGGGTACCATGCGAATCCTACAAAAACCTCATTGCTATTACATAACGCTGCAAATGAACTGAATGTTTGCTTACCGAATGTGCAAATTAAATATGACGGTATAAGCATTCTTGGGTCAGCGATTGGCACTGATGATTTTATGGCCAGAACTGTTTCGAGTCACGTCGCGTGTAATACGAACTTGGTCGGACGCATCTGCGAAGTCGGGAATATTGACCCACACTGTGCTTATGTTGGTCTCACGCAATCCATGCAGTGGAAATGGTCACAACTGTTCAGAACGACCAGTTGTATTGAAGATCAATTACAACCGCTAAAAGATGCCGAGACAGTCGATTTTTTGTATGTTCTAACAAAGCAGAAATCATCGAGGATATGCGAATAATTCTTACTTCCCCAAACAAACTAGGAGGGTATCGGAAACATGGATTGTACTTTTGTAGCTAAAATACAACTCGATGCTTCTCGAAAATTGTGTGCGTCCTACAACTCAGATATGGTTGGAGAACAGTTACGGGAGTATCAACAACAAATCAGCAAATTCATTGCGGACACTAGGCTTAACGCATTCTAAGAACGCATCTCACTGGCTAAGAATAAATTAAGTAAAGAAACCCAAAATGCAATAAATTTTGCTTGTATAAATGGAGCGTCCTCTGTGCATGCGATGATGGTGCGAACCTATAGCATCTTTTGCAATGTAAGCGTGGTGGTTTTCAGATCATACGCCATAACGAGGTCAAAAATATCTTTGCCCGAGAGTTGACCACGGTTTGTAATGGAGTAGGGCTCGAGCCTGTTTTGGAGCGAGTCAATGATGACGTAAGGTTTGAGAAATCCACAACATGTCGTGAGGAGGGAGCACGTCTCGACGTTGTTTGCAGCGGATTATATGAGAGTCGATTCGAGCGGACGTTTTTTGACGTCACTATTTTTAATAACCACGCCGTTTCGTACTCATCATCAACAGTTATTGCTTTCAAGTACCAAGAGACTCGAAAAAAGTCGAAATACGAAGAGAGAATAAGTTTGGTCGATCGAGGTAGTTTCGCACCACTTGTGTTCGCAGCATCGGGTGGCATGGGAGAAAACGCGTTACAACTTATTAGACGCATCGCTCGGTTACAATCAATGAATTCGACCACAAACTCGTATGCGAACTGTATTTGCCGACTTAAACGCATCGTTGGATTTACTTTCTGTCGATCTGCTTCTATGTGCCTTCGGGGCTTTCGTTCTTCCCGAAATCGACCTGCCAATAATCCTGACCACACCAAACCACACGTTATATTTCCAACGATGATTTAATTTCCAATTTTATGACTATTGAAGATGTCGGTAATTTCCTTTACTGTATTTAATTGTGTTTAGCCCTGCGTGGCAGATTAAGTTTGATTTATAATATTGATTATTATGTAGACAACGTTACGAGCACAGCTCAGAGTTGCTGATAAGTCGATAACCAAAAGCAAAGAAAAGAGAAAAACAAAAACAAATCAGTCAACAATTTAAAATAATCTGTCGTTTAAAGAGCTCACGAGTTGCCGCATTTACAATATCATCGCTTAAACGATTCCATTAATTTATTATTCGTTGTCCAAATTGAATCGTCCTAGAATTTACTATTCGTCGGCAACTAAGATAAAACGCGTGACCTCGCAAAGCTAGAGTTGATCGAATATTGAAGAGCTCACGCAATACATGGTGTTCATTGTGAAATACCTCTCATACAAGACACAGATCCCGTGAGTCACGAATATCACATAATGACTGCATATTTAAAGACCGAAGACGGTCCTCGTAAGGAAGTTCTCTCAAAGAATATATTAATTTTGTTGCCCTACGTAACAAAAAAACGTTCAAACTACGTTGAGTTTGAACTTTCTTGGCTGCTTAATATACTACTTACAATAAAATAACATACATTACAAACATCTTACAACGACAACCATCGACGACAACCATCGACGACAACCATCGACGACAACCATCGACGACAACCATCGACGACAACCATCGACGACAACCATCGACGACAACCATCGACGACAACCATTGATGACAACCATCGACGACAACCATCGACCACACTCATCGACGACAACCATCGTTTATGGGAGGACGTATGAAAACAACTAAGACCGACACTAACTATGGACAACTGCAAGTACAGTGCTCGATACACGACTGCAGCGTCTGGACAACAATCACCTGCGACAAGAATAAGGCTAAAGAAGACTTCGTATGTGGTTTTTGTGCCAACAAACTAATCTGCAACCTTTCCAATAAGCACATATCAACATCCAACACGTCAACTCAAACTACCCCCGTCGTTTCTAATGTACTTTCTCCACCCACCGACCCTGCCCACCATTTACACTTCCCATTCCATGTCATCTTCACTCCCCGACACCCCACGTCCCGTCCTTCCCGTCTCGTTTCTCAATAACTTGCATCCATCAATCAAAATCACCTCCACCAACCTCCACTATTCTTCCACTCATAACCTTTCCTCACATCGCTTGCCACCCTCTTTATTATCATTATCCTCTATGTCTCCCGTCGTCAAACCAAATCCATCCAAATCATCAACTGCCAGCTCTTCTATTGTGATCTCACCTACTCACGTCTGTCGTCCTCCTTTACGGAAGCGCTTTGCTTCTCGCGATCGTTGCGTCATTGTCACTAATATCACGCCTTCTAACTCCTTATCTCCACAAGCACGTCTAGACCACGATGTTTCCGCCTTCAGATCCATCCTCTCGTATATTGTTCCTGCAGATAAACCATCCTATTTCAAGTACATTTCTCCTGCCGCATTTATCCGTCTAAACAAATTTTCTCAATCTAATCCTTCCCAGCCCCCTCTCCTAAAAATTGTTTTCAAGCATCGGTCTCACGCGTCTTCTGTCCTCTCTCAACGATTCAAACTCATGTCATCTTCAAACACTCGAATTTTCCCCGATCGCGCCCCTTCTGAAATCGCTCAAATCTCTTCAGCCCGCATCGAAAAACGCCGTCGCGAGGAAAACGGCGAAACATCACTCTCCATCCGAAACATAGACAGAAATTTTCAAGTTGTCCACACCCGTCCAAAAATTCGATGGCGCTCCATCTCTCCTATGTGTCTTCTCCACTAGACTCTTTCGCCAAAACACACGGTTTCCGCCTCGGTCTCCTCAACACTAGATCTATTCTCAATAAATCCGATCTTATCCTCAACCTATTCACCAAGCAATCCATCGATCTCTTCTGCCTCACCGAATTCTGGCACTCAGATTCCGACGACCTTTCCATTCGCCGTCTGCTCTCTGCCGGTTGCTCCCTAGTCGAATCCGCCCGCCCCCTCAGCTCATGCCCTTCTAAATTCTCTAATCATGGCGGCATCGTCGCATTCGCGCGTCACCCCGCGTCTCTTCGCAAAATCAATCCCCCTTTCAGTCCTTGCTCTTTTGAATTGCTCACTTGTCGTTATTCTAACCCGATCACTCTAGATCTCGCCATTGTATACCGTTCCGGTTCATCAGCTCCCACAGCCTTATTTTTTACCAAACTCGCTGACCTCCTTTCTCATTGTTCTATGTCCTCAATCCCTTCACTCGTTCTAGGCGACTTCAATATCCGCCTAGACCGCCCCTCTTCCACGGATTCCATCCGGTTCATCAACATTCTACCCAACTACAATTACAAACTAATCTCCACTGCCCCCACGCATATACTTGGTGGAGCACTCGACATCATCGCTGTCCCCGATCATTTTGCTGCCTACACCTCACTGTCCATCTCTGATCCTGGTCTATCCGATCACTTTCTTATCACCCTTGATCTCACTCATAACCACACCCCTCCTCACACACCTACAATCCTACGTCGCCCTTAGAGAAATCTTGACCTCTCCCTTCTCCGCTCTGCCCTACTCAAATTATCTCTATCATTACCCACAATAACATATTCATCTCCTCACGATCTCGCCTTTCTTTTCGACTCTGAACTCACATCCACTCTCGATATTTTCCTGCCCTTCAAGTTTCACCTACACCGTCGCTTGCACCGTGCCCCATGGTTTGACATCCAATGCCTACTATCAAAGCGTCGACTCCGCCATGCTTTTCGAGTCTATAACCGCTCTCTCAGACGTGATTTCCGCTCGATTACTTCCGTCTTTCCGTGATTCCTATCTTGCTCTTCGCCGGTATCATCTCAACCTACTACGTACCAAATGCAACTCCTTCTGGCAGCATAAAATCATCACTTTCATTGAACTCTAAGACTCTCTGGCATACTTTTAACTCAATCCTTGCTCGCTCCTCTTCGCCGTGCAACATCAATGCCAATGATTATTCGTCATTTCTCCAGACTAAAGTATCCACGTTGCTCTCTCACACCCCGGTCTCCATCCTATCCCACTCTGCCCAGTCTACTCTCATCCTTCCGGAACTCTTTCATCTTCTCCCTGTCAGTAGGGACATATAGATGTCCCTACTTTTAAATAATTTTGATTTATCAAAATATTTAAGGCTTTTAGTAATTCAATTTTATTCGTATATTTATATTTATTTGATGGTTTAATTTTTGTTAGATAGGCGTTATAATTATTATAACATATATATGTATATCTTTTTCCGAATATAAGATTAATTAATTTTACTAACGCTTCTTTAATATCTACTAAATCTAGATTTGTATAATGCGTACTAAAATCGTATGTATTTATATTTTGAAAATTTATTCCTTTTGTCTGTTCTAAAAATTCTTTTGTAGAATTAATACTGAAATGGTGTTTCGATTATCCTACAATATTTTTTGAAGTGTGCTTTAATTACTTTAAGTATTTTATTCATCCAGACAGAGAGTGGTTTTAATGTACATTTAAACGCACTACATATGAACCTAGGTTTGATTGGATTTTTATGTAATTTTGGATTCCAATATAATATAGATACAGTTTTATTATCTGATTCAACCTTTATACCCTTTTTATCCATTATAGAACAGTGACTTGTATTACAGAACAGTGAATTGATATTGAGATAGTGTTTTATACCAGTATTAATTTCGATTACCTTGCAATATTTTTTTGAAGTGTGCTTTAATTACTTTAAGTATTTCATTCATGTAAGCATAAAGGGGTGTGCATGTTCTATTTATAGCATTATTATTAAGAAAAAAGTTAATACTAACTTTTTTGAAACTATAATTTTTACTCTTAAGACATGTAATCTTTTCAGTTTAATACAACATATATACAGTTCTGTTTAAATATGAAAAGCCAAGTTTTATTTGCTTTGTAGTAGCAATACACAATTTACCTACAAGCATTAATAATTGATTTGAAAATAATTTCTAGATCATGTGCTAAGGCTACTTTAACCCGGAAGAATGAATGGCCAGTACGTTGAGCTATTGACAAGATGCATGTCGATAGCGGAATGCGTGATAGTTATAGCCTGTTTCGTTCATGTTATTTCCCCTAACATTACAATTATTGATGTAGAACCAGAAGTTGATCGAGGATCAATTCCACTGGGAAGTCCCGTCATATTGATTCCAGGATTGGGTGGCAGTCAGCTAGAAGCTAGTCTTAACAGAACATCAACTTTACATTACATATGCACAAAACAGTCGAATTGGTACACTATATGGTTAAGTATAACTGAACTTACATGGCCGTTAGTCGAGTGCTTTGCCGATAATCTTCGGCTCATATATGACCCGCATACCAAAACCACAAGAAATAACGAAGGAGTGGATATAAGAGTGTCTGGTTTTGGATCGACTGATACCGTTGATTATCTCGATTGGTTTCACAGTCCCCTCAGCAGCTATTTCGCTCATATTACAAAGCGTTTGATCACAACTAAGGCATATTTACGCGGTGTAAACCTTCATGGAGCGCCATACGACTTTAGAAAGGGTCCGAGTGAATTAGATGTGTTCTTTAGAAATCTTACTGTTCTTGTTGAATCTACTTACTCAGCTAACAGTAACCAACAAGTAACTTTAATAGCTCATAGCATGGGCTGTCCACTTACGTTGATATGGCTAAATAAACAATCAAGTGCATGGAAACGTAAATACATTAAATGGTTTATTCCAATTGCAGGACCATGGGCAGGTTCGCTAAAATCAATTAGGCTTATAATATCAGGAGATAACATAAACCTTTATATTGTTAACCCATTATACGTGAGGCCCATTCAACGCTCATCACCTAGCACATTTTTTCTCTTTCCATATGCAGATGAGTGGGCTGAAGATGAAATTCTTATTCAAACACCATCTGCTAATTACACTGTAAAGGATTATAAGCGTCTTTTTGCAGATGTTAATCACCCCAATGCAAATGAAATAAGAGATAAAGAAATCAAATACTACAATCCATATAAAGCACCAAATGTTCCGGTATACGCCTTTTACGGAAATAATGTAAAGACCCCACTGAAGTTTATTTATAATTCAGCCGGTGTAAACTGGATGGATAAGCAACCGACTATTATCTACGAATCAGGAGGAGACGGCACCGTAAACGAACGCAGTTTAAAACTAATTGAGAAATGGAAGCAAAAGGAAAACTGTACTTTAGTTGAGCTCAACTCTGTCGAACATCTAGCAATTATGAGTAATCCGGTTGTCATAAATACTATTTTGGAGTTGATATCAAGTTAATTGATCATAATAGTGTGTTGTTTTAGATGATTACGCTGTTGCAAAAATAAAAGAAGCTTACCAAATTCAATAGTTACACGCAGCGTGTAACTTCTACTATATACAGAACATTGAATAAATGTATTTGTTTTCTTTGCATTCGACCTTCTATATATAACGTAAATTTGATTCCTGAGTCAAAAGAACATCTGATATTAACAAAGCGTGAATTATTTTATGTTCTGTTTGTTAAATTTCAATTTAAGTAATAAAATCTGTTAATTTTATTCCTATCCGTGTGAAGCTTTTAAGCACCGCAACAATAATTCTCGATTATCATCTGAATTGTCAAGAGGAAGTGTGAGACCATTCCACGTGAATTATGTACGCAATTATTTCTAGCCATACGCGGAAGAACGACGATAACAATAGCAAGTATGTTTCGTCATCACAATGACTCATCAGTGCCTGATCCCTCCCACTGCTGGATACAGAGGAGGACTGGCAGACTGCACACGAGTCATATGTATGAAGTACCTGAAAGATTTCTGGTAACTTCACATAGAGTGCTAAATCAGCAATATTGTTTCACCAAATAGTATCATTATCAAAAGCACTGGCAAATGCCAGCGCAGGTCTCTTTTTTATCAGCTAATATCTTTTTTAATTTTCAAGAAGGAGTGTGAGACCATTCCGCGTGAATTATGTACGCAATCATTTCTAGCCAGATGCGGAAGAACGACGATAACAGTAGCAAGTACCTGAAGCACTACTGCTTAACAGTAGGTGAAGCAGTAGTGCTGATTTAGCACTCAATGTGAAGTTACCATAAATCTTCCTGGTACTTCATACACATGACTCGTGTGCCGTCTGCCAGTCCTCCTCTGTATCCAGCAGTGGGAGGGATCTGGCACTGATGAGTCATTGTGATGACGAAACGGTACTTGCTACTGTTATCGTCGTTCTTCCGCGTCTGGCTAGAAATGATTGCGTACATAATTCACGCGGAATGGTCTCACACTCTCTCTTGAAAATTAAAAAAGAGACCTGCGCTGGCATTTGCCAGTGCTTTTGCTAATGATCCTTTTTGGTGAAGCTGTAGTACTGATTTAGTACTCTATGATGTTACTAGAAAATTTTCTAGTACATCATTCACATTGATTCATTCATTGATTACCGTCTGCCAGTCCTCCTCTGTATCCAGCAGTGGGAGGGATCTGGCACTGATGAGTCATTGTGATGACGAAACGGTACTTGCTACTGTTATTGTCGTTCTTCCGCGTCTGGCTAGAAATGATTGCGTACATCTGAATTTTATAAATTCATCAAAACATAATTTATTTAGTTTTTATTATCTTTACACATTTCTTTATTTTAATTTTAATTTTTCAATTCATTAATAATGATAAATGTTTGTATCCTTTATTGTGTATTGTTCTTCTTTTGAATGTCATTTTATGTTTTAATGATTTTTCAATATCTCATGAATTTTTTTGTTGGCAAGAAAAGTCTCGTAGTGGGTGTCTCGTAGTAGTACTTCGATAATCAGCTCCATCAGTCTAATGTATCAATCCGAGACGTTCCTAACAACCCAGCAGCCATCGTAAGTCGGATGAAGTGGTTAGGGTGCGTTTCGACTGCTTTTGTGATAACTGCATATATATTGTAAGTATAAATTTAAATCAATTTATAAGCTACTTCCGTTTGGGATCACGCTATGACCAAAATATATGGGAAATATGATTATTGGTCTCTACCAACAAAAAATTGTTGGTAGAGAAAAATATTTGTTGGAAGAGACCAATAATCATATTTTGCATATATATTATAATTAATATATTATATATAAATATATTAATTATCAAATATATTAATTAATAATTAATATATTTTTTATATAATTGTTTGTATAAGTTTTTATATATTTAAAATTTGATGATGAATACTATGTAGTAGATCGGAACATTCAAGAACAAATTGAGTCTTTTTGGCAGATAATCTCTATATATTTACCAGATAGGTAAATATAGATTAGTCCAGAGATGATTTTTGACCAAATTGCCGTATATTTCAAATCATTTAAAAAATCAAAACCAGTTAAAGCTAATTATAAAAATGAACTTTGAATAAATGTAAAATATATAACGAAATAACAAAGCGATAGTGGTAGGTCACTGCTCAAATCGTATTACAATGAAACAAAATTATCCATAGCGTCTATTCACTGAAAATAATCTAAAGAAATATTAAAATATCCTAATATTTTATGTAAGTAAAATAAAATTTATATAATTACACCAACCCACAATTTAGAATAAAAATTTAATTATTTTTACATATAATTCATTTATATATTTTAAATAATGAGTAATTGTATTTTTAGCATATTTTGATTGTATTCTATTGCAATTTATGTTTTCATTTTTCTATCTCTCTATATATATTATCAGAGCATTTAACTGGTTCTACTACGTATTTTGTACTATGTATCAAATAAAAAAGTAAAAATGAAAATAAAATATCTAAATATTGAGATTTTCTGCAATTCAGATATCCTATATCCGAATAAAATAATCAAGAAGAACTGCTATGCTATCAGGTTTCGTCCGCTATTCCTTAACCCAACACAGCAGTGGGACCAAATACATGAAAAAGTTGCACATTTCCTCTTATGTACTTTGATTATCTAGCGCAGTACCTCTTTATTCTAACATAGATCATGTTTTTACACTATCCTTCCATAAACATTTTCGAATTATTTATTTTTAATAACATTTTGTTCATTTATATATTTTACAATTTTTGCGGTATCTTAGTTTAAAATATGTTTTAATTAGATTATTTAAATGATACATAAATAACTAATATAATTTAATATTATTCGATACATATTATCTCTCAACGTTCTTTTTTCAAAGTTTTCTCAAAGTTTTTTTTTCACATAAAATCTGTGAGAGATAATATATACAATTGATAAAGGTTGTTAGCCTTCGAGCAACCGAAACATTAAACAATCTGCTATTGCTGTATATAGTTACTCATTTTAATGCAATAGTATACCTTGCTAAAAATCCTACATGAATCCTAGACGGCGGTCAAATTTAAATCAAAATTCTATACATATTAAATGCCTCCTCTATATTATGTTGTCATATTCTTGTTTATTGTACACATCAATGACAATAAGCGTTTTCCGGTGAATGACGTCTCATTGCACTCGGTTCAACAAATTAATGAGTCCATTTTGTGAATTTCATTAAACAAAGCGGACGCTCAACCACAAATAAGCGTATATGCTCATCATTTTATTGTAGTTGTGGTGTATACGTTAAGATGCTGATACTAATAAGACAGAAACACCGGCAAGATATCAATACGATGATTATAGTAGTTTATTGCCATCCTTCGGAATAACGCTAGAAAAAGAAATCATACATTATATTAATGTTTTTATAAATTTTGTTTAATGTTTAATTAAATGAAAATACATAAAATAAGCAAGTCTTGTAATCTCGTACTTGGACAATATAAGGAAGGACATTTTCGTATTTTCGTTAGTTTTTGCATTCTTGTAAACATTGATGTTCATTGATGTCGTTTGCGAAGTATTTTTTATAGATAAGGAATAAAAAGTAATGAAGATGGTAATAATATGTTAATCGAATTTAAATCGACCATTGATTGTAGATTTTATTTTATTTTTTCGTTTTTGTTTCAGCAGATTGTATATAATTATTATTGTCGATTGAAAATAATTACTTCAAAATCGTTGTAGTACTCATTAAATTTTGTCATTGTTTTTGATGAGAATACTGAAAGATAAAAAATTTAAATGTCAAATTTTAATGTATTTCATTAATAGAATTGAACTTCTTACCTAAATTGAACTATTTCCTAAAGTAGACGTCGTCGATTTTCTAAATTCATTACTTCAATACAGTTTCCACTTTGATCTTCTTATTCTTCTAATAAGCTTTGATATTTTGACATCACCGCTATCTGCATTATCATTCAAACTGAGGTTATCTCCTCCACCACAGCTTGAAGTAGACGAAGATGATACTGAAGTTCTTCCATGACCTGCAGAAGAAGATGAACCTCGAGAATCATTTGAATTCCGTCTTCGTTTGTACGAAATACTATTGTTGTCCTCTTGACGGCCGTTATAGTTTAATGCTATGTACGACGACTCGCTAAGAACCACAAATTTAGGAGAAACCAAAAGCATCATTCCGCCTTGTCGAGGTCTCCATATAAGCACTTGAGCATTGTTTGCCGATGGAGGATACAGTGCAGCAGTTGGAATCGGTATATTCACTTTAAAGATTCTAGGTCTTCTAGGTGTTGGGTCACTGATTAATTCAGCCCTTGATCCTCGCTCCCTATTGATGTTAATATTGATTTCTAAGACCATTTCCCATGACACTGTTTTGTAGACGTAGATTTCTTTTGTTATTGCATTTAAGGCTATCAGCCACACGAGAAACGATTGATCCCGTTCAATTTTTGTAAGTTTAGGTGCTTTTCCTTTTGAATTTGTCGGCCCATACCAAGGAACCCAGGGATGAAAAAGATCACGCATAGTAATATGGTGCTCTGACCAATTATATTTCGGTCCAACAATTTCGCATACTTGATTAGTCGATCCGTAGAATGGGTAATTGCGTCCGTCTGAGTCATTGATTACAAGTTTTTCTTGTGATTTCATTTCCGGAAATTCCCAACTTGTGCTAAACAAATTTTAATTTCGTAAATTAAAACTATATTAATCCTATTCCGAACAGTTGCATAATATGACAACTCGTCTTTGCTATTTTGTTGTTTTACAAAAGCAGCTATAATATATTTAATTTTTTAATATAAAGAAATGCAAATACAAAACAAATGCGATATAATACCCAAATGGAAAAATGCAAATACACAATAATATTCAAATACAAAACAAATGCGATATAATACCCAAATGGAAAACAAATTTAAATTGAATTTTAGTACTCAAATATACAATAAATAAAATGAATACATATATTGTTTTGTTCAATATAAAAATTTGTTTTGTTTTTGCTCTGCGGAATGTGAAATAAATTTTTATGCTTTTTTATCCTTCTTTAAAATTCCAAATTAAAATTTAAAATAAATTAATTTTAATAAACAAAAAGACCTTTCGATATTAATTCAAGTAAAGTAATTACGTAAAATTCTTGAATGCTTATGGTTTTCAACGAGTAAATCAAATATTTAAATTGCGTTTCAAATTTAGCTTATTAGGTTGGTTATTCCTCTTATTTACCATTCTTATCGTTCATCTAGTACCCATCATCTTGCTTTATCAAGTCAATTTGTCTTTACATGTCAATTTACAATTGTAAAGTTTACTTCAAAGAAAATAATAGTTTATAACGCATGATATTAGTGTGTTTAAAATTATTATTTAAAATATCGGGATTTAGTTAAGTTGCTCACAAGAAATTTAATTCAAGTTAAAATTAAAATATGTAAATTAAACTTTTTAATTTGTTTTTCTGTTATTGCAAATCAAACAACAGCAGTCCTCTACGGCCGAAGAATCTAATACTAATATATGTGTGGCGAGGTTTGGTTTTGGATATTATTATACCAATTTTGTTGATACTCATCTAAAAATTAAATGTTATCGGCTTTTAACCACCTGCTAATAGTTTCTCCATCACAAGTTTAGATCTAATGAGGTGGTATGATCTTAATAAATTAATAAATAAATAATGTAGATGCGATAATAGCGTTAGCTTAGTCGAATGTACTGCATTCGTATTTTCGTAAATAATACATTTCTGTAAGTTTAGTTCAACATTTTAATGCCATAATAATTATTATATTCGGTTCCATCTTCATGAATGATAGATGATGCAATTTTGTCGCTATTCATGATTAAATCAGCTAAGTGAGTATACGTATTGTTATATAATTATAAAATAAACAAAACATAATAATGCTATATCAAAATTTAATAATTAAATAATAAAATTAATAATTGTTTTTAGATTTTCTATAATTTAAATCAAGTTAAAAAATAAAAATAAAAATAAAAAATTGAAATTTAAAATAAACGTCAATTTTTATAAATTGACTAATAAATAACAGACGTTGTATCAGAATAAGAATTAGAGGTCATCATGAGGTAATGCTTTTATCATTCATATTACATTGGTATATATTATACACTACGAAATCAATAATATATCTTGTCTGTATTTGTAAATCAAAATTTCCAATTTAAATACTTTTTTTAAAAAATACACGTTTTAGATTTCGATTTAATAGTAAATTGATTAAAATTGATGATTTGAATCATATGAAATCACTATGGTTTAAAACTAGTTATTAGCGGAACAATATAAAATGTTTAATTAAAATTAAAATGTAATTAAAAGACATCATCGCGATTGATGTAGAAACATATTTTCGAAAATTATATTGAATTATGTTTATCGTCGCAATCAATTTATAAATTAAAGCCGCATGTGTAAAACAGTCAATATACGGAATAAATGAATTTAAAATGTAGCTAATAAAAAACTAAACGAATTACAAGTCATAAAGTAAAAAGTATGTTATGCAAAGACAAATGGAGAGTGTAATGATAAAGAAAAATGTTGTTTCGTTCGTTATATCTGTAATTATATATTACTAATGAGCACAATGGCCACGATGCCAGTAGCACCTTACTGACGACAGGTGTGATGATTTAAAATCACATTTTGATATTAATTTTCAATTAGCACTGTTTTGTTGCAATGGAGAACAGTTCATATTCCACACGAGAATCTGTGAATTGTTTACTGTTAGTCGATTAGAGGGTAATTCAGGAATTGGTTGATTTTCATCTAAAATGACAGGGTACATTGTTTCAGTTGTTTTGTCACTATTAGTTTCATCCAGCTTGTATTTGGCACCCTCATGTCCATGACTATCCAGTCGTATGTGCACTTTCATTTTCCAGTTAATAGTTTTCAAAGAAAATATCATTTCGGTTTCAGCGTTCTGCACCGCCAACCAGACCGTGAACGATTGTTCACGAAATACCCCTGTGAGATTGTTATTGTCGAGCTGAACATCAGCTTTAGTACTGATACTTGCACTCAAACTATCAGTCATTGTGACTTGTTTTACAAGATGTCGTTTCGTAGGACCCCATATTTTGACACATTCATCCAAGCCTCCGTAAAAGGGATAATTGCACGCTTCCCCGTCCATAATGTATTTGTTATTCTCCAGACACGGTAGTCTCCATTCTGAACTTAAAAATCCATTTAACAGTAACAAAATGAAACGGTTGTATAAGCATTGGCAATTGGCATTAGCAGATACAATAACTAAATACACAAATGCGCTTAGCTACTTTCACCAATAGATGCAGATTTAATTAAATAAATAGTGTCCAAGTTATCATCTTCAACGTTATGTCCAATATCGTGTTCATCAATGATCTCTTTAATTAAAATAATATAATGATAGCAGCGTGCAAGCTAAAAGTATTGAAAGAGACGCACACAAATGTCCAGGGATAAAGTGATAACAAACTAATTAAATCTGAAAAACGAATTGATTTGATTTTGGGGCTCCACTATTATAAAAAAAATTGCAATACTTCGTTTATTATTTATTCATTCGTCATTTGTAAATATTAGAGGGTCCAAATAACACTAACAATCAAGTAAATAAGTTCACATTTGAGTTTGTTTTTAAATTACTTCGTACCAACATTTGCTTTAAAACTAATGTCTTCACAAAACTACGACGAGATATACAACATACATATCGTAATTTTTACGCGATTTAAATTGTAATCGATAAAAAGCATCAAAATAGACACTGTAAAACCCCAAAAAAGTAAGACTAAATACGGAATTTGTTGATTTTGTATTTCTATGACAAGTCCGAGTAAATCGGTAGATAGTTTATATCAAGAACAAGAAAAATTATAAATATATTCAACGTTTTTCTTTTTTAAAATACACATTGATATATACATTTAAATATCGATATACACATCTTCATTTTGTGTATATCGATATTACTTACCGATACTAGATCGCTACAAATGATTTAAACGCAGAAGAATAAAGAAAGCATATTTTTAAAAATTCAAAAACTTCAAAACATTAGCGTGATTCTTCCGTGGAAAACAAGGTAGAAAATAAAAGCTACAATTTTGTGTATTAAAAATTGATAAAATTATAATGACAAAAAATATAATTAGCTATTTGCGTTAGTTTTAAAATTTAGAGAATTAGGCTTATAGGAATGGTAATTATATCGAAGCATCATTTGTATTTATAATTATTTAAATAAAACGTACATCATTGTATCTCATATATTCTACAAACTACAATCTAAATTAAAGGCTATATTCTTAAATTTGCTACATAGCACAGAACGTTTGAAATAAAATGATTTCTCTGTAGATGCGTGACCAGTATATGAACACTCACTCAGTATGTGAACACTTATCGCAAAAAATGTAAATATATAAAATGCAACAAAATCAGTCATCAAGTATAGTAAATAACTTTTTTGTTGCCAAAAACGAACTGGGATATAAATGAAGTAAAAAGAGCGTTTTGTTAAAATGTCAACTACTATTAACCAATCTGTAGATGTTAAAAAAGCTAAAGAAATTGTGCCAATTTACAAAAATATAAATTTAGTCGAAAATGCTGCGATCGGTGTTTGCTTTGTGTCCGAATGTCGACAATGTTGAGAACTGTGTTTTTACGGTAGATGTTATCTATAATCTACTGTAATAACAGGTCGTCGATTAGCAAAATAGCTCAGAAGGAGCAGAACAAGGCCGCCGATATATATAGAGAGAGTTTATATGCAATGCAAGTATCAAGCTAAAGCTATACAAAAAGCAAAAAATAAATTCTAAAAATGTTGAGTGAGCATCTATAATAGACTTACGTGCCAAACACACCGTATGTGTTTATAAATTTCATACTAGTACAAGCCTGCACCCAACCTACTTTCCAAATGCTGTTATCGTTGATTGGAGGAAATTGAAAGGTTGAAGATGCTCTAAATTTAATATGGAACGATATATTTGATCGATTGTGTTTAATATTATTAGCAGGAGAAATTGACAATTTCTTTTGTCCATTTATGTACACCGAAATCATTTAAAAACTAGATTCATATATGTAATACTTTTAAATTCACATTAAAGTCCTCTTTATTAAAGTATCAATAAGTTTATATGCAGGGTTTCTAAATCTACATTAAAGTCTGTCTTAGTTTATATAATGAATCAAATACTTAAAATAATTAAAACACACTTTAAAACATATTGTAAGGTAATCAAAATTAATACCGTCATCAAATACACTATTTCGATATTAATTACACAAATGAATTTTTACAACACTCTAAATATATGTTTTTAAAATAAAAATAAATACAAAATTAGTACACTCTATTCAAATTTAGTTTGCATCGAATTAATTATTTAATTATATATAGATCTAGAATTTTTACTGTGTTAGTCTAGATAAAATCTAGACTGCGATAAGATCAGGAATTAAACTATATTTTATTTAGTGTTTATCAAAAACACCATTTAAAAAACTATTTCTAAAAGACTCGGTTTCAATTCATCTATGATTTTGTGATCTAATTCATCGCAGAAGCTCAGAACCGATAAGATGATGGCTTTTACAAATAACCTACTAATGCGTATATTTTTGAGCTAAAGTCATACTCTAGCTCCAAATCGGTGAGTTATGGCGAAACATCCGTCACTGACGATATTGCCCATCTCAGAGATTAATGTGGTCTAACTGTTAACAGTAAGAACATCTCTCTCATGTATACACGTCAGTCATAATTTATAAAATTGATCGCCATTCAAATTCATCGTTAGTGATAATTTCATAAATTTAAAGTATTTAAATATGCAGGTCATTAAACGTTCTGCATTTGAAAAGCGTCAAAAGAATGACGCCGCAGAGCACACTCGCCAAGCAGTACTATGCACTGATACTTGGTTTGCATGATAGAGAAACTCACCGAAAATACGGAGTACGATACTTCAGCACTGCGGGTGAGCTTTCATCAATTTCAGTAGGCCTATTTTGCATCCTTACATTAAGTGAAACGAGTTTTATATCTGGGCATCCCGTTAGATCATTGTTGTTCTCTTGCATCGATTAAATTTGACAATTGAAATACTTGAAATTGAGTTGTGAGCTTCAAATACATTATGAATTGATACCAAGCATAAACATTTAGGAAGATCAAAACATAGCAATGGTCATTAGATAATGTCTATTTTACTGCACAGAATACATTTTGTTTTATATATTTGAAAATAGGTAGTCTATTTATTTCAATTGATCTTTGACTAGCAAATAAGCATTTAAGCGAAAATTTAAGCACTAAACAAACTGTCTGTTTTCAATTATTAAAGCAAAAGTTGTTGAAATATTGAACTAATAAAACTATTTAGTTACCTTTCCGTAATAAATCAAGTTTTTGTTTGGCATTTTTATCTTTCAATTAAATCAAAAGTGTAAGCAATGAAAGCGGATAATAGTAATTATTTAAAAATATTAAAAGTTATTTGATAAAAAATTTCTAGCAATTGATCTGTCAAAAAATGTTAACATATTTCCGATCAAGACGTTTTAACTCTAAAGAACGTATAGCTGAGCAAGTCATCGCTATCAGGTGCATTAAACGAAATGCAAAAGCCGTATTATACGTTATATTGCTAAATAATAGATGGGATTAATATGAATACTTAAAAAATTATAACTAAAATGATATGTAGAGTTTAAAATAAATATTGTGTATAAGATAGTTAATTAATGCTTTTCTAAATATTACAAAATTTAATTTATATTGGGTTGATAATGAAAGATAATTATTAAATCAACTTAAAGAAGGTAGAGTTGTATTTTCTTGTCTAGATGAATTTTATATGAATTGTTATAGAGCAATCGTATTGTAAAGATAGTAAGCATTCCCTTCGTGTAAGGCGTAGAGATAAGATTTTGAGGTTATCAAACTGGAGAGCTTAATTAAGAAAAGCTTTTTTGCTCAATGAATTGCAGTAAATCAAAACAGACGTGAAGAAAAAATCCTGCATGTCATCTTTCCAACAATATAATTTAGATAATTAAAAAATATTAAATGTTGTTGGTCTCATAGTTTACGGAATAATTTTTATAACAAATATTGAAACATCCAAGTCTGTAATATCAATTTATCTTTTTAGGTTCAATAATGTTCGTGAATATATTTTTTAATGAACGATCATCTAAAAAAATAATCGTTTGCATTTTTTCAATAATCTTATAATTACTTTCTTCAAAAATACTAAACACGTGGAAGGCGAGTTAAAATAATGCTTGGTTTTGTCCAGTTCAAAAAGTCAATTAGATCAGGTAACTGAATCTACGTTTATTAACCTATAATTTAAACATAATGATAAATAAAAATACAATAATTAAATAATTACTACTTAAATAATAAATCATTATTAACAATACATAATTGTTAAATAAGATTTATAATTTATATCACATTAAAATAAAAAATTGAAAATTAAAATAAAAGTTAATATTTATGAATTCGTTAATAAATAATATACGATGTTTAAGAATAAGGATTTGAGGTCATCAGGAGGAACTGATATGTTATAAGGTTTCAGCCCCTATTCCACGACCCGGCATATCAGCGAGGCCAAATTATAATAATGTATCAAATCATAATATATGTAAAAACGGCAGTTAAAGCATTCTGACGGAAGAAAATGTTATGCTATAATTGAATTACTGATCTTCCTAGCAAACACAGCAATTACGATATCAACAAATTTTACCATCTTGACCACCGTGTGCATCATAGATGTGAAACATTTCACGTTTAGATACTTTTTGAATGTTGTGATGTAAAGAATCATAAATTAATAGTTGACATACAAGTCCAAGTCCATATGAGCCTGCAGTTGGATCTACGAACTGCGGTTTCCATGTAGCTATTTATGTAGTTCAACTTCTTTTTTATTTATAATAAATCATAGAGTCTTTAAGATATCTTAAACATCTACTACTTATATTTTATGATCAAACTATAACACTAATGTGGTCAGGATATCATTGAATCGGCGAAATATGCGAAGTCACCTTGTGTGATCTAGCAAAATTTACAAAATATATTTGGGATACATCATCATTTTACCGTTGCTATTAATAGTCAGTTTATTTTAGAAGATAGTCAGTATAAAAAATCATTTAACTGGCAAATGTTTACCATGGGCTTGTCAAAATGTCAACGTCACGTCATCTCTAACATGTCAAAAAGGCTGATGTCACAATTGATCAGCATCTAGGGTCTTCATATTGGTGATCAAATCAAAATCAGCTAATAATAATTTGATTTCTTCCCGCACACAAGTGTGGTCATCTCCATGTTGTCCGAAGGATGACGAATATTTCGATCGATTATTATTTGAATCGTCTATTATGTTGATAATCATCAGCTTCAACAGGAGACAGATCCCGCGGATTGATAAAAGAACAAAGGAAATATATTATCTTATTCTTACGTTGCACATCGATTGTAAATTTCGATTTGGTTTGTTAATCAAATCGAAATCAGCTAACAATTTGATTTAGGCGTTAGAGAGCTGTGTTTGAGTTCAGAAAATATTAAAAGCTAAGATTTATTAGCATTCTTTAATAAAGATTGATGAAATTATAACTGTTTAACAACAATATCAAAATAATGATATATTCACTCATAAGAAACAATAACCAAACGTTATTATATTCCAAAAATATACATCAGCATCCTAAATTGTAAATCAGAATTTAAGCCTATTTAATCATTACGACTTAATTATTAAATGAAAAGAATGAATTAGAAAATATTTTAATCTACAAACCTTTTTGTATGTTTTGGTGCACGTATTAAATTTTGCTTTGTTATTTTTAAAAATGTACGATTAGAGTAATATAATCGTTGAAAAGTGAAAAGACTACGTTGTCGTGGAGATAGTTTTTATCATATTTTCATGACAAAAAATAACTTAATTAGAAAACGAAAAGGCCTGACAAACACGTGAGCAACAACAGTTTTACCTGACATTTAGTAAAAAAACGACATACTAGAGTAAGTTTACAAAATAATAGTTTTACCTGACAACAGGTGAATGCATGACTTTGTAGAAGAGGCGGAGAGATCATCGATAAGATTATCAGGAGAATGAGAGAAGGATAATATCATCAAAATATTGCATGATGCAGAAGCTATGATCACATGTAATGCTGGATAGATCGTAAATGACAAGAGAGAACATAATTGGTCGGATCACAGATCCTTGAGGAACATTACAGGAATGAGGAGAATAGGGGAGAGAAAGACGCATTAGAATAGACACAGGAAAATCGTTCAGAGAACTAAGAGGAGAACCAGGATATAGTAGCAAACGAATATCCATAGTTGTGGTCAAAGCGATGAATGAGGACGGAATGGTCAGCAATGTCAAGCGCAGAAATGTCAAAGGAAATTACGGTAATACATAGTTTCTTATCACGAGAAAGAAGTAAGTCACAGAAAACTTCGTTGCAAGTCGACAACTCAGTAGAATGGTGAGATCGGAAAGAAGATTGAAAAGGAGGATATAGTTTGGACGAAGAGAAATATATGTTAACCTTGTTCAACACAATACATTCAAGAAGTTTAGAGACAGTTAGAAGGTTAAAGATATGGTGAAATGAGTAAGGCATCAAGGGATCAAGTGAAGGCTTCTTGAATAGTGGTCACACTATGGCGGATTTCCAAATAGGAGGAAATCATCCAGTCATCAAGTCTTGAGAAAATGAGAGAAGATATGAGAGTCATACAAGAAGGGAAATTGATAAATCTGGAAATTGGCGTGGGGTTGAGGATAATCAATGTAGATGAGTTTACTTTATCTTAAACGAAAGGTTTAAGTGAAAGTCAGTTGTCGAAATGGAAGCCTAGAAAAACGAGATTATCAACGATAGGAAGAATTGCAGAAGTTAATAATACGGAGGGAGGTTCTAAGCCGAGGCGTCTAGGAAGGATCCACATTATTTTGGATTTATTAGGATTAAGAGAAAGACGAAGGGAAGAAAGAAGATTAAAAATTGAGGCAAGACAGTTGGAAGCAGAAATACTAAGATCATGAATACGATAAGCAGGTGCATGATCATGAGCATAAATGAGACTGTCATCATGATATTGAAAAACATGGAAGTTAAATGTTTAAGAAATAGAAGACAAGTCATTGAGAAGAAGAGAGAAAAGCAAATGGCCTAATACGAATCCTTGTAGGTTACCCGAACGAGATGGAAGAAGGACGGGAAAAGAAGAATTAGAACAGACACGAAATGTACGGTTTAATAGATATGAAGAAAACCATGATACAGTGAGTATAGAGAAGTCATAATCATGACGAAGACGATGGAGAAGAATCGAGTGATTGACGATGTCAAAGGCAGATGATAGATCAAGAGAAACTATTACACTACATATTTTTTGATCGCGGAGATAAGTAAGTCGTTATAAACTTTAAAACATGAAATTTCAGTAGAGTGATTAGAGCGAAAAGTAGTATGGAAGGGAGGAAATAAGTTGGAGGAAAATAGATATGCATTAACTTGCTTGAGAACAAAACGCTCAAGGAGTTTAGAGAGAGTTAAGAAAAGTGATATAGGACGGTACGAAGATGGTAGTGAAGGGTCGAGAGATTGCATTTTGAGGAGAGGGCGAATAGTGTCGCAATTCCAGTAGGAAGGAAATGTGAGGCTGCGGATAGACAAATTGAACAACGTGGTTAGGAAAAGTGAGATATATGAGTAGATATTTTTAAGTAAGTGAGTGGGAATTGGGTCAGAAGGAGAGGTTTTATTAGGTAATGACAGAAGAACCGAAGAAACTTCGTCAGACGAAACGGGAAGGTAGAATAGTTTTGGAAGGGAAGTATTTAAAGAGAAGAGAGGATACAAGGGGCATTTGGTAAAAGGGAAAGGAATGGAATGAAGAGGTACTCAGAGAAGTTGACGAGGAGAAGAAAGTGATCTCCATCGAATTTTAGGTAGGAGTCGGACGACAAGAAAATTTCCATCAATTTGTTTGATTGTTAGGGAAGATTCATCGTTACGTTCACGAGTAAGTTTTTCATCTTGAGAAGATATGAGGTTAGAATGTCAGATGTGGAGCGATCAGGAAAAATTCTATAGTTAGAGGTAGAATATAATAGTATAAAAGATAAATACTATACAATTGGTGCTAATGTTTTGATCCTACTATAAGTTCTACGGATTTGGACATATCAATTGAAAGAAAACATGTCATAATAATAACAAAAAGTCTCTAAGATCGCGATGATGCTGCATCCTATAAAAGAGTCTAAGAGATTGCCCGCTAGTATCACCAATATTTTCAACGCTTTTCTACGGGCACATATATAATACTGTTCACCCACACGATTTGCATGTTCATTATGAGAGTTACATACTCTAGAAAAATCAACTATAAACTTCTAAATTGTGCTTTGGAATCGGAAGATATATGTACTAATAATCTTTAAACACCTGATTTGGCCTTGGTTGAGACGATTTTACGACTTCGAAAAGCGCAGCGAACATTTGGCTACTTATATACTTTACAACCTAAATCCTTTAACAAATTATCAAAAAACTACGGTCTTTCAAGACGAGTCACTCTTATTAGACTGAGTTTTCGAATATTATGCAATAAACTACCCGTCGAGCTTAAAAACGACTCTCGTGGAAATAATATTGTACCTTGGATTGACGTATTTTAATTTGAATAAGTCAAAATGATCACAAGTGAATAAGCAAAACGGCATTTGGTTATCGCCATGGGACTTAGTAACTTAGTGACTTATTTACTTAGTGACTTCGATTCTTTTCCATCGCCTTCGTTATGATTATGGCTTCTCTTTACACACTGTAGTTTGGTTTTCTTCATATCTATCTAATCGTACTTTTCGCGTCCATTCTAACTCTTCTCTCTTCCATCCTTCGTCCATCCCGTCTGATGTTCCACAAAGCTCCGTATTAGGCCCTATGATTTTCTCTCATCTTATCGGTGATTTGTCTTCGATTTCTCATACATTTAACTTCCATGTTATGCAATATGCTGATGACATTCTCATCTATGCTCATGCACCTGTTTATCGTATTCATGATCATAATTTTTCTGCTTCCGACTGTCTTGGCTCAATTTCCAATCATCTTTCTTCTCTTAGCCTTTCTCTGAATCCTGATAAATCCAAAATTATGTGGATCCTACCTCGACGCCTTGGCTTCGAACCTAGCTTCATATAATTGAATTCTACAATTCTTCTTATCGTTGATAATCTCGTTTTCCTAGGCTTCCATTTCGACAACCGACTTTCATTTAAACCTTTCGTTAGAGATAAAGTACGTTCATCTACCTTGATTCTTCGCAATCTCCGTCAAGTTCGTAGATTGATCGATTTTCTTTCTGGTTTGACTCTCGTATATTCTCTCCTTTTTTCAAGATTTGATTACTGTCTTAGTCTATTTTCCAACTCACCTAAATGCAATGTTCTTCCACTACAACGCATTGTAAACGCAGCCGTCCGAATTCTCCCGCGAATTGCGTGATTCTCCTGCCAATTACGTGCCAACTGCACGTAATTCATGCAGTTGGCACGAATTTGCCACTTTAAATAAATTATTATTGTTGTTGCTAGTAATAATTTTTGTATTAGAATAGAATATAATAGAATTTATTTAGAGTGGTCTTTGTGGTAAATAGAATCAGTTACAGGTCCACTATAAAAATCAAAGACAAGTTTACGTCCGATGAATGTTTGATCTTGTATGTAGAGTTATTAAATTGATTGCGGCTGAAAGTGTTATTTTAGTTCGTTTGCAAGAAGTATGGCGATCAGGGAAGTTTTGAAGTGTTTAAGCGACGTCAATGATTTTGTGTTACGAGGAAGTTTTTTCCAAAGGCGTGGTGCAGCGATGGTGAACGCACGATATCCGTGATTACCGTTGTGACGATGGACGAAAGGCGAGTAGGAGTGATGACTTCTTAGGGAGAGACCAGTCGTCATATAGGATGCGCTATCAGGAAGATATAGATAAGGAGGGTTGTGCCGGAATTTGATTTACCATGCAAGTGTGAGAATTTGAGAGGTTATGCGGCTCGGAATGTCGAGCCAGTTAAGGATGCGGAGAGTGTTGGAGATGTGGTCGTACTTGCAAAGGCGGAAGATGACTCTAGCAGCCGTGTGCAGAATACTTTGTAAATAGTGAAATTGATATGCTGGACAGTTTACGAGAAGACCTAAGCAATATTATAGACGAGGCATGAAAAAATTGGAGATTAAAATAGCTGTCGATTTCACGTCGAGGTTCCTACGGACACTTCGGATGTCACGGAGGATGAGGGAGCATGAATTGATCTTGCTACGAATGAAAGGCAGAAACGAGAGATTATTGTCAAAAGGGACACCGAGGATTGTCATGATAGTCACTTCTGGTAGACGGAAATTGTGTATGCATACTGGAAAATCGAGGGTGTAAGAGTGGCGCGGTGTTATCCACATCATGTTAGATTTCTCGTTGTTTAAAAACATACGGATTGAACAAAGATATGCGTGAATAGCAGAGAGGCAAGACGATGCATCGGAAGCGAGGTTGGATGCAGATGTGTCTGCATGATGCATCGATTACTATATCGTCAGCGTACTGAATAACTTCAAAGCCGAAAGGGACCACGATGGAAGATAAATCACCGAGAATAAGGGTGAAAAGAAGCAGCCTTTGAACGTATCCTTGTGGTACATCGCAGCTGAGAGGAACCGGTGCGGAAGAGTTGGAGACTACGTGATAAGAGCGATTTGAGAGGTTGGATTTGAACCAAGAAATGACATGAGACGAGAAGCAGTAACGTTGTCTGAGACATAAGAGAATTATAGTGTGATCAACTACATCGAAGGCGGAAGATAAATCAAGTGAAATTACAAGGCTTACTAGATGTTTGTCAAGAGCAAGAAGTAGATCATTGGAGAGTTTTGCACATGCAGTCATAGTAGAATGTTGTGATCGATATGAAGATTGAAAAGGTGGAAACATAGAATTTGATGATATGTAGTTGCTTATCTGTCTGAGGATGAGACGCTCGAAAAGTTTTGAGATGGTCGGAAGGTTTGATATTGGTCTATTGAAGGAGGCGGAACTGGGATCAAGATGATGCTTCTTTAATAATGGGCAAACTATGGCATGCTTGAACGACGAAGGGTAGTGTGATAAATGGATAGACATGTTGAAGACGCTTGTGAGATAAGGGCTGATGGTGTCACTTAGTAACTTTAGAATGTATGTTGGAACATGATCGAGAGGAGAGGTTGAATTGGGTAATCGTGCTAGGGCATCAGATACGCTTTCGATAGATAAAAGTGAAAAGTGAAACAGTTCAGTATGATGTGGAACTAGGTAGGAGAAACTAGAAAATAATAGTACGTGGATTGAGGTCAAAGTTCGAGCTATTTTGCGTTGCAAATGAGATGCGAATTCGTTGGAAGAGATATATATATAGACGTGACGGATTTGTTTCTACCCAAAAGGTTATTAAAGGATTTCCACGCGTGTTGATGGTTGTCACGCAAAGATATTTCGCTTTGCCAGTATGATGAGCATTTTGAGTCCAGAAGATGTCGGTATTTGCGTCGAAATTTGAGGTATTCTGAGTAAGATGAGTTTAATAGCTCGGTGATATTACGACGACGGAATCTTGAGTGCATTCGGTGAAGGTGTCGTAAGGAGCGCTTTGCTCTTCGGCAATCGCTATCGAACCAGGGCGCGCCTGACTGGTGGCGAGGCGTGCATTGTTTGAGTGGCAAAATCATATCGAGTATGCCAATAAGTTCAGTGATGTACATGTTGGTTAAGTCGTCAAGTGAAGTGTTAGTAAAGGCGGCAAAAATTAGGAGTGGGGATAAGAGAAGGTTTATACGCAAGTTATTTAGATCAAGTTGTTTCCATGGACGATATATATGGGGATGAGTAGGGTGTGGAGGATCATTGGTTTCAATGTTAATGGTGAGAAGGTAATAGTCAGATAGGCTCACATGTTTCACATAAACAGTGCTGCAAGTAGACGATGATCGAACAAAGATGCAATAGATGGTGCCACCTTGGATATGAGTGGATTCGGTTGGGATATATCTGAAGCCAAAGTCTGATAATGTCTTGAGTAGGTGTGACGAGTGAGCGCATGATGGTCTGTCAAGTCGAATGTTGAGGTCACCAAGAATAATGACGGGAGATGATGTAATGCTTAGGTTAGAGAGCATATCAACGAGTTCGTCAAAGAATGAACGACATGGCGCAGATGAGCCTGGTCGATAGATAAGGGCGAAACAAATTCGTCTACTGAAGTGTATAGCGTTAAAGCACATCAGCTCGAATGACGTAGGGGCAACTGGAAAGTTTAGAACATGTAACGATATAGCGGGCAAAGGAAAGGAAAGTAGACCACCATGGTTGATGCTTCCTGGATCACTATGTCAAGCACGTTCAGCAACGTTTAGGTTAAGGGATACGAGTCTTCGAATGGATATGTCGTTTGTGTAATGCCAAGATTCGGTTAGGCAGAGAAGTGAAAGTGAGTTATTTTGGAAGACTTCGAGTGCAAGGTCAAGTTTGTGAAGTAAGGAACGAATGTTGATGATACCAATGTTAAGTGAGTATTTAGAAGGAGAATTTAGGGAGGATGATTTGGAGTTAAATGGCGCGAAACAACCCAAGGAAGAGGATGAAGAATCAGACAATTTTCGCCTCGTTGTTGTTTGCGATTTATCACGATGTCATATGGAGGGTGGTGATATATTTGGTTGAATTTCGGCAGAGATTAAATGATTTTTTTGCAAACGAATAACTTGGTTATTGCGAATTATAAATTTATGCGAAGGATCTGCCAAGTTTTTTTCGTGCAATTGTTTCCTGAGTAATTTTAGTGCTTCCACCCAGGTGGTGAGAGATCCGGGCTTACATAAACGTTGTGAAATCGAGTCGATTCTCTCAGTTTGTAGGAATTGTTCAGAATTGATGTGGTGGTTGCTTCATCAGATGTAACAAGTATCCACGTAATGGCAATAAATCAAATTGCCATTACAAAATATTGTCGAATAATATATAATATAACATAATATTGTCAATAATAAAATATATAATAATATATAATAATATAATATTGGAAATAATCTTTTGTTTAAATTTATTTGTTTTTAATAATAATATATTTACATAATCATTCCATAAAAATAAGCTAAAGTAATATTTCGATTGAATGTCATCAATTGCACTTGTTGAAGCCATAATGTTACACATTTGTTAAAGACACATATATTGTCAAATAATTTTTTAGGTCTTTATTAAAAGTGTACATTTTAAAGTTAGGTTCGCTCAAAAAAGATCGTTAAAAGAATAATAATAGAGTATCCACAAAAATGAAAGTTGCATTTAAGCAATTATGGATCGAGTAAATCTAGGTTGCCGAGGACAAGCGGATTCCGATCCCGATCACCTAATTGAAAAAAGATTGCTTTAAACATGCCGCTTTAAAAACAAGTATGTCTGCATACACGTATGGGCATTATGCGTTTTATTGCGGACGATTGGCGTGGTAGTGATATCGCACTTTTCCCTTCCCACCTAACGGTTAAAAAACCAATGGCACAATGTTGCTGTGTTCGAATAGCTATATTAGCTCTCCATACTTTACTATTTCGCGGGATTCGTTATACTCGAAGGCAGAGTTGGGGAGTCACTCTGCTTTGACAATTGATAAGTTAGTAAAAATAACGATTGGGACAATAACAATTGAGATAATTGTTATTAAAATAACAATTAAGACTTTACTCGCAAATTGAGTGAAATAAAACTAATTCATTTAAAATCGTTTTTTAATGTTGCAAGAAAAGGGGCATCTCGAGCGAGGTGCATGGAGCCAAATGACGATGTTCTGACAATCTCCAATATAATATTTTTTCATTAAAACATCAATGTGATTTTTATTAATCATAGATGTAAAGAATTATTGGAGCTGGATCAACATAAAGGAGGGAAATTTTATTTGATATTTCGCTAACTTTTATTAGCATCTTCAGAAAATTACAATTCAGAAAGCTCTGCCATTGTTTTCTGAAGATTACAAACTCTGCAATTCAGAGTTAACCTTCGAATGATTTAAATGTAAACCGGATGGCTTATAGATAGATATTTATTTATAGCTGTAAATGGGTCATTATGCGCGTTTCAAGACAACATAAAGAATGGAATATGGCAATATATCGGACATTAAACAATTTGAGGCAGAGGTAGCGAGATCGTGTATACAGAGGTCATGCGCGTAAGAGTAGAGAAGGATATCATCAGTATACTGTATCAGATGAACGTTATGGTCACGAGTTATAACATACAAGTCATTGATAAGAATAGGGAAAATGAGAGAGAACTATAGGATCTTCACAGAATCATCCAATAACTAGATAAGTTGCTAAAAAATAATTAAGAGTTATAAATGATGTGTATACATAAAAAAGAATAACAAAAGAAAATTTTTGTTGCTTTCTGTATTTTTTATATGTTACACCGTGATCAACACAACCGATACCTGGTCATCGACAAGTACAAACAACAAAAATTAAAGCACATCTTCATTCTGATCGCAACTTTAATGATTAGTATCGCCACCTTTGATAAATTCTTTAACGTTTCTTAGTAATTTTACGTAACAATCGTGTTCATGAAGAGTGGATAATCGCACAACCTGTGCAGCAAACTTGTCGTCAATGCCACGTTTTTCAAGGAATTCTAACAGATAATCGTATAGCTCACCATCAATAACCGAACATTCAGCAGAGTACACTTTAGAGTGTTGTTCACTGGACATATCACTTTCGTAAATTGCGAACTCGTTAATTTGGAAGTCTTCACTCTGGGAATCGGCCGCTTCGTCTTCTCGCACAAACGTGTGGTCATCTCCATGTTGTCCAGAGGATGACGAATATTTCGATTGATGGTTATTTGAATCATCTATTACGTCGACACTGTCATCAGCTTCAACAGGAGACAGATCCCGCGGATTGATAAAAGAACAAAGGAACGATAGTATCTTATTCTTACGTTGCACATCGATTGTAAATTCAGGACGAGAGTATAAATTGTTACTGGTAGCATTGGTTGCTTCATCATTACTGGAATCGTGTCTCATTAGATCCTCACCGGAATCGTCCTCGTCCATATTGGAATTAACGGAACCGCTGACATTGAATTTTACTGTAACTGTCTCGGGTACCGGATTATCGTATTGCCTTTTTAAAATTATCATTGCTCCATCGAAGGAAATATCAAAACCGGCAACAAACGGTTCACCCTTGCCAGCTTCTCGCTGACGCCATGCAGCATTCTCCATTTCAATTTCTTCTGTTAGAAATGAATTAAAACTTGGACGTCGTAACTGTTCAGAACATAGACTACGGCGACCTTCTAGCATAAACCAAGAAGGCCTGCTACGACAACAAACGATATGCCGCTCTCCACTGATCATATGCAGCCTCCTACATATCGAAGAAGAAACGAAACGTCGGCAATTACCAACACCGATCGACTTTAAACTATACAATACCGGTCGACTAATAAACGACATTGTTATCTAAATTAGCGCAAATCAACAGTTGAATAGTAAAATTTGGGAAAATTAAAAATAAAGTTAATTTTTGAATAAAGCAATAAAGTCCTTAACTTAGATGTGATAATTGAGTCGTAGGCAATCATAATACTTTAGTTGCAAATTTCAAAAATTAATCAAACATATATAGTGTTTCAGAATATTCATGTTAGCATGCACTAAAAGTGTTGCGTCGTGGTGCAGGGACAGATCACTGACAACACAGGCAGTTGCCCATATAAACATCTCTTTTTATTCAGTTCAATGATGCTATATATTTAATATGCCGTAGATTATAATTACGTGTACAATCGAGATGTTTTATGACAATTTGAGAATTCAAGAAACATGCATATTAATTGTTTTAAGTTGTAGTGTAGAAGTTAGTACGAAATTATTAAATAGTAGGACTGAGGTAATTCTAAAAAACTGGTGTAGATTAAACCTAATATACTGATGAAATAATACAATACGGATTCAAACATTGTGTTAATTCATGCTTTCATTTATTAATATTTTAATTAATTCGAGATAAATACCAAAGTAATAACAAGGATGTATTTATGATTAAAACATACGAAACTTATATTTAGATTCGAAAATTCTTTACTAGATCGCTATAATAAATACTAAACCCATAATCTTCTTCCATTTCGATTATATAGTTTTATTGGAACAAAGAACTATTTTGATAACTCCTGCTATCATCATCAGGATTACAATTAAATGATTTTATTGTAATCCTGATGATGATAGCAGGAATTATCGAAATATAGAATTTTTATCAAATAAAAGAAAATTATTTTTTCTTCTTGGTTCCAATAATAATGATACAAATTTATTTAACGTGGCAAATGCGTACAACAAGCTGCACGCTTACAAGTCCACTATCAAAAAATGAAAAAGTCAAGCAGATAAATTTTTTTAATGGGATCGGATTTGGCGTTTGGAGCACGGCAGGGAAGTTGATTGGCGTATATGAATGGGCAGATGATTCCACGAGAGAGGAGCAGCCACCAGGAAGGAGCAGAGTCTAATAAAACTAATACTAGATCGCTATCTTTATTTCAATTTGCTTATAAAGATTATACTTTATATTTTACGAGTAAACCGATCAGCGCTCCGGTACTATATTTAGTTGCAACCACTTACCCCATCCCATTGATAGTTTCACATGTTTCAAAAAATCGGCAACTCATGATAATTACTCTAGTTCATAACTAATATGTAGGTGATATATAATCTTTCATCAAAAGAAATACGTATTAGCATGTATAATAATAGTGTCTTAAGTATAAGCTCGCCATCTATCTTAGGCTAGCAAAATAAAAATAATTAAAAGTTACATTCAAAGATAATCACATAGTCTGATCACTCAAATATCTTAGTGCACTTGGTATGAGGATTTGGAAAAGGTTGTTGTCCGACATGCCATCAACTCATATTTAATCAATCAACTCAAATTATATTTCTGTTCAGTCTTTTCAACCATTTGTTCTGGCAATTTTGTAAGGTTACAGCAAAGCCTGAATTATTTCTCGAATATGAGAATTAGTTGATCATCTAAGTCAATAAAATCGCTATTGCATATTCCATATGCAAACTTCTAAGTATGAATTATATTCTGAATATATCATAACTTTTGAATATATTATAACTGGGATAATTAGACTCTTATATAAGAGTTATAGTTGGTCACACAACATGTCTAAGTACTTTAGGCTGCGAAGTAGATACATCCATTAGTTGCAGTTGCTGGTAACATTATTCATGTGAAAGTTCCACGATAGATCTTCAGATATTGTTATTCCTAATATTTTGCTATGTTGGACCTGACGATATCGATATTGATAATTGAGTTGATTGCTTCTTCTATGTTTCTTTATATATATTATCATAAATGTTCATTTGTCAGAGTTTAGAGACATACCGATTAGTAACATACTGCATCACGATTCTATATGGTCTAGCTGAGGTGTAACTGCGTTCTGTAATTCATCTGGATGATAGCCAGATAGGATCAATGTGAGATCATCGGCATATTTAACGAAGAACAGAAAGAAAATTTATTTGGAGTGGCAAATGCGTGCCAAAGTGCGCCCAAAAGCAAACTGAGAATAATAAAAATTATCAAACTGATAAAATAATTCCGATGACAAATTCAGTGTGTGCGTTCTGTCCGTTCACTCCGTTCGTTAAGTTCTTTCGTTCAGCCCGTTCGTTCAATCCATTCACTCAATTCGTTCGTTCCGTACAATTGATACACTTTTCTTGTTTATAATCTCCTCCTCCTTTCTCAGCACGGGATTGGGACTGACCAAGGCGGAGTTAATGACCGATCCCAACAGAGGTACACATATGAGATCTTGGATGTAGATCCTCAATAAAATAGTTAAATAGTAGTGGAGATATGACATCGGTTTAAGGGACACCACATTTTGTAAGATCTCAATCAGAACGAGTCTTCCCATAAAGATATCTATGCCATCTATGCTCAAGATATGATGATATCCATGATAATTTTCATTGTGGATATCAACTAGTACAAACTTATTAAGTAGCAATTGATGATTAATTTTGTCAAATGCCTTGTTTAAGTCAACAAGGTATAAATGAAAGCAATGTCCAGTACTCGCGTCAAGTTAAGAGTATATGTTGTGAAATGTTTGAAAAAATGCTAGGAAATATTTTGATTAAGGCGTCAATGGTAGAAGAATTTGACTTGAAGCCATATTGATTGGAAGAAATGTTTGATTCATATGTGTGCTTAAATCTGCGAAAAACGCTATCTCAAAAAATGTTGATATTGATAGTAAGAGCGATATAGGTCTACGAGCATCAGTAGATTATTGATTAATAATTATTGGAGTTGGATCAAAGAAAAGAGGAAATTATTTTTGATATTTTGCCAACTTCTGTTAGCATCTTCAGAAAATTACAATGCATTTTTTATTAAAATGTACATGCTTATGTAAAAAGTTCATACATACCGATCACCGCCATTTGCTTTGGGCAGGTGCTGCTGCTATTAGCGATCGCTAATAATAGCAGCACCTGCCCAAAGCAAATTGCGGCGATAGGTTTGAACTATTTTATATAAGCGTGTACATTTAAATAAAAAAAATTGTAATTTTCTGAAGATGCTAACAGAAGTTAACGAAATATCAAAAATTATTTCCTCTTTTCTTTGATCCAACTCCAATAATTATCAATCAAAAATGGATCATTTTCAACTATTTTAAAAGATAATTGATTTTTAATTGTGGGTAAGGGTATTATAGTGGAAAGTTTTTATACTGTAGGAACTACGCATAGTTGAAACTATGTCGTGATCAGTTGTGCCAGTATGAGAGATATTATATCAGAAACTTTTTTCACACCAGTCCAGGGACGCTGGGTACATGTATCTGGTCTCGCTGATATGTTGGGTCGAGGAATAGGAATCGGAATCTGATAACATAGCAGTTTTTCTTGATGACCTATATTCCTTATTCTGATGCATCGTATGTTATTTATTAGTCAATTCATAAAAATTGACTTTTATTTTAAATTTAAACTCTAAAGCGGAAAAATCTTAGGGATTTTTCTAAACAATGTTTTGTATTAGAATAAGGTACACTAGATAATCAAATTTAATCAGAGGAAATACGTCCTTAGCACGTGTTTGTTCCCGCTGCTATGTTAGGCCGAGAAATATGGGTTGGACCCTGATAGCATAGCAGTTCTTACTGATAACCTCTAATCTTTATTCTGATACAACGTCTGTTATTTATTAGTCAATTCATAAAAGTTGACTTTTATTTTATTTTATACATTCCTGTGAGCGCAGTCAATCACCGACGAGTTGTGACCCCCTTCCAGAATTGGAATCTCCGACAAAACGACGCAACATGCGGATAATATACCGGACATCTCCAGGGAACGTCTCGGTGACTAGCGGACGGGATATACATCTTTGACGTGCCGGTCTGCCAGGTTATTAAAGCAGTAACTTCAATTTATACTGTTTATATAACTTATTTCAATTGTTGTTGTGATTTTATCTTGCTTTATTATATATAATTATTTATTAATTATTTAATTTTTATTTAACATTATTTTTTAATTTATAAATAATACAAAATACGTAGACTCAGCTAGCTGATCTGAATTATCACAATAATAATTTTTTAAATTATTAATTTTTCTTGTTATCTTAGACGTATTTTCTTCATGTATCTTAAAATAAAAAGCAGATCACATTTTTAATATCTACAACCAATTCAAATATAGCTGAGAATAAACAAGTTTCTGAAACAACAAATGCTAGTTTTTGATGCAAGCAATAACAACGCGGCCACAGAGTGGAACCATCAGACCCAACTATTAAACAATGTTTCGCAAATACCGAAAATTTTACAGACACGTTACATTTGCATTTATATTGGTCAATGATGTTTCAGCATATCATACATTTCAATAAAGAATATCGGCATTTAGAAAGTCCAGCTGTCCACTATGATAAAGCTATATATTTTATAAAAACTATCATATCTGCCTAGCCAAGCAGTGCTATTTTTACTACCACGAGTTTCTAATATCACATAGATAGCATGCTTGTTTGCACGCGCGTGCAAACAGAAAATATGCACGTCTTCAACAAATCAGATCAGATATGAGTCTATGTATTTTATACTATATAAATTGAAAATAATAATTATTTTTTATTAACCAACAAAACAGAATTAGCATGGATTTTTCTGCTTCCAGTCTAAATTCTAAGGTAAGTGGAGTTTGTTCGTATAATTTAACCCCATGCACAGAGATGAAGCTTCCTCCGGTGCCTAAATTGGTTAATATTATAATCATTAAGTTTTTACAAACTCTTGAGAGGAAGAATATATTTAATATATTAATAATAGATTTAACTAATCAACTTAAAGGCAGGATAATTTTTAACTCAATCAAATACTACGAGGCGGAAGTACATTTCATTTTGTACCTCCAACCTCGCGATGTCCTACAGAGACTACTTCCAAGAAAAATTGGATAGATATGAGATACTTATTTACAAGCATATTCAGGCCTCAATAAAAATAAATAACTTACCACCTTTCATATCGGACGAAGACATAAAATAGCTTGAAAAGGATTTTGAAATTTCAGATGTCCGCTTGATCACAGGAAAAATGGCTTATCCATCCCTGTGGCCTCCGGCTCAACTTTAATTGACAAAGCCCACTTTCTAATAACTCTTGTAACCCTTTTTAGGACATAATTTGGTATTCACAGTCCTAAACAGCGATGACATGACTTACCCACACTGTAATTTATGCCATAAATGGGGGCACTGAGCCTCGGTGTATTCCCAACCAAGGAAGTGCGGCGTAAGTGGTTGCTCCGAGGACCACACTGGTAACAAATGCGGAAAAACGCCGCATTGTCTGAACTGCGGCCAAAACCAACCGGCGTGGTCAAGAAAATGCAGTTCTTTTAAGGAATATAGGAATAAAACAAGAAACACTGGTCCTTCTGCCCATCCGACAAACTTTGCCAAAGTGGCTATGCCCAGACTCAATGATCACATACTAACTCATTCAGACATATGCAAAATCATAGACGATAGGCTGCAGGCAAATACGCGGGAAATACATAACCGCATCCAACATTTAGCGATAAAGATGGATGGACTTAGGTCTATTCCATGTACTGCTCCCAAGACAAAAAAGGCGCCCTACTCGAAGAAAAGGAATACTTTATCACAGGGCCTCGCCTCGATTAAACTAGCAAAGAAGGACAAGCATTGGAAATTTGAGCCGGCGGTCACGGAGATGATGATTTTGGGAAAGTAATCAAGTCCGTTTTCACTGAATATCCTTTAGTGGAATTCGGGAGGTGTTCCGCCCTTATGCTTCTATCTGGTAGATATGCTGATTTTATAGTCTTACAGAAAATGAGGTCTATCCATCTCCCCCAGGACACTACTCGATTTATCCCTAAGCACATCTACACCCATTATACTCCGTTCATAACCCCCTCACTTCTCTTCATCTCAAGATCTTTTGATTCTAGTTAAGAGCTCCTTAAAATATTCCCTCTTACAAAACTAATCTTGTCCAGCTCTGTCTTGTTTAGCTATATCACTCTGTAAAAACGGTAAACGCATCAGCATAGCCAATATCTATATCCGGCCAGGAGAGATTCACAATAACCGTGACCTCCTCGATCGTATATTATGTAGCGGTTATGACATGTTACTTGGGGACTTCAACGTCAGAACTGGTCGTTAGACTAATGCAGCACTACGCAGAGCCAGGATCGAATATCTTATTCATAAACCATCTTCCCCCACCTTTCATTGTTCGACAACTAATTCTCTCCTCGACATATTACTGCTGCATAAGATGGGGTTGTTGAAACCGATTTGCACTGAGCAGTCGCGCCATTAACAGACCTCTCATGACCTAATTCGCTGGCGGCTAGAGGAAGAAACTTTGCTTAGAAGGAGGTTTAACTTTGATCCTATCGGAGTGGCTTTCTTTCAGGCAGCTATCCAACTATTCTCCAGAATTGGAAATGAGAGTTTGACCTAATTTAATTCCTACTTCTCATTGCAAGCTACCGCGTTTCTTTCGACTACCTATAAAGGTCGAATATACAATCCCACTGCAACTAAATTCAAGGTACTAGCTAAAATGCTACACCTTCCAAATCTCTCTGTTTCCGCCAGACAGGTCTTCTTGAATGAATATTGGAGCACAAGATATAGGTTTCAGCTGAGTAGGGATAGGGCGAGCATTGCTCACCTTAACCCTTCTCAGTCTTCCTTTTGGAAGATATTCAATAAGAAGAAGTTTGTCTGTTGAAGGGACAGATCCTCGGCTTTGATTGGTAGTATAGGTCTTGATAAAGTTTTGGAGGAGTCACTATCCCTGCATAATTATAGAGCCACTCTAGCTCCCCAACCAATCCCGCCTTGGTGTGATTTTAGAAGCAGGGACTTATCTGTCACAGATATCCTAAACTCTGGGGACCACTTCCAAGCACCTCCAAATCCAACGCGCCACTCTCCACTCGGGTCTGCCAGCTTTTGACAGATAGTCAGAGAAAGGAGGTCACCAACACTAGGCTACTAGCCTCCCGTCCGATGTTGCTGAGATTAATATCAGCCGTCGTGTTTTTATACCAAAAAAGAAATCGATGTCATGTCCTAAAGATCTGCAGCCTATCTCGATTCAAAACTCCCTCATCTTCATTTATGAGAAAGCGTTTGCGCGTAAAATCCGCAACCATCTAAGTAGACAAAATTTATTCCCACCAGGTTTTCTTGGGTACGTAAAAGATCGCTCGGTCTATACAGCAATAGGTGAAGTATATCAGTTTTGTCAAGATAACAGACATCAGCTTGCTGTTGCTGTTTTTCTTGACTTTGCTGCATTTGACCGCATTTCCATTTCTTTTGTTATCTCTTCTCTAAGGTCCCTTGGGTTGCCTGTGAGAATTGTTAACAGGGTGGAAATATTGTTGTATACCAAGCGATTCTTCTATGAAGATGACCCTGATGCACGTCGTTCTACCCTATTACAGGTGTGCCTCAAAGATCCCCACTTTCTCCAATCTTGTATCTTGCTGTTTCCATTATACTCTACAAAAATTTAAACGCGACCAACATCTAGTGGTATACGCTGATGATACCACATCCCTGTTCTCTGGACGCAGGTGCAAAGATTTAGTCTCTGACATCAGCCGTTTTTTTCAGAGATTAAAAGATCAGTTACCAATATCCAATCTTATTCTCAATTCATCCAAATCGCAAGTGGTCGTCTTTCATGGCGCTCCTGCGACAAAGAAAAAATTAAAGAGACTAGCACTCTCAGCTCTATCTTCCATATTGACTAATCAACCACTCCCTACCTTCACAAATCGAGTAATATATCTGGGGTTCACTGTTACGGTGAATTGGTCAGCGAAAGCTGACCTAAATGCACTCAAACGTATTCTGAAGAGATCTTGGTGGTCCCTGTAACGGGCTCAACATATATCATTGAAAGGGAATCAGGTGCGCCTCTGGGGCACTTAAGCTATCTCGGGATTAGTCTTCTTTTCTAGAGGACGTCCCCCAGAGCAAAGACTAAGGTATCTTAAGCTCTTTATCTCGCAATTACCGAACATAGTCCGTCTCGAATGGATTCTTCGGGGGGGGGGTGAAAGACCCCGGATGGTTCAGTCGTAGGGCGGCGTCTTGTTGTGACTGGAGGGCTCTGATCCCTGTTGATTTGATGCCGTAACATATTAGAAGACTGGAATTAATGGTAACGACTGATAACATTTGACCTTGTTTTTATGCATGTTTATCGGTTGTATAATTCTTAAGAAAACCTTTATTATCCTTTATTAACCACCAAAAATACATAGCTCGAGACGGGCATCACAATAAGAAAAAAATAAAAAAATTAAAGACAGTCAACAAAAACAAGAAAAATAACTGAGACTATTTTATTCAAGCGTCCAGACGAAATTAAACTGCAAAATAATTCTTCAGTTTTGAAGAATTTTGCTTAGCCCTAGCAACATCAGTTGACAAGCTATTCTACTGTTACACAATTCGATGTATTAAGTCATTGCGGTTCCGTATCGATCTAAATATGTGTATTAATTTTAGCTTGTGCCTTCGTAGATTGTCATTAGGAGAAATGGTGAATAGATGATTTATAACATGCTTCATAGAAAAGAATATTTTCCACACTAACATCAAATATCTTAATTAATGACCTATAAACCTTACAAATAACTGAAACATTTTTTGTAATCATAGTTAAACATTTGTTTTGTAATCCTAATGATGATAGCAGGAGCTATCGAAATATAGAATATTTTTTATCAAATAAAGGATATTTTCTGCTTCTTCGTTCCTGTAATAACTTGATATTTGAAATGGAAGAAGATTATGGGTTTAATATTTATTTTCAAATAACTATTCAGTTTTTGAGAATAGGGAATGTAGCGAACAGATGAAACAAGATAACTGGATCTACGGAGAATACCTTCAGATAAATGTAAATCACCCTTTGTTTGAGAAAACACTGCAGATGAAGCATACAATATAAGAGAAAGGATCATCGACGAAAACAACAAATTAAATGATCCAGCATATATGGAACTATTTGTCCTTCGTACAAGTCTGGGAATTTGTTGGCGATTGCTTACAATATATCTTACTTGATGACCCGATGACAAGTTACTGGAAAATATGATACACATATTAGTTACAGCTTACCAGCTTAAACACACAAGGACGTTTAAGGGAGGACGTAAGAAAACAGCCACGACCGACACCAATTATAATCAACTGCAAGTACAGTGCTCGACACACGACTGCAGCGTCTGGACAACAATTGCCTGCGACAACAGTAAGTCTAAAGAAGACTTCCTATGTGAATTTTGTACAAACAAATAAAACGGCGACCTCTCGAATTAGCATATATCAAAATCTAACACGTCCACTCAAACTACACCCATATTTTCTAATGTCCTTTATCCACCCACTGATCCTGTCATCATATACACTATCCCATGTCATCTTCACTTCCCGACACCCTGGGTCCCGTCCCTTCTTTCTCGGTTCTCAATAACCTATATCCATCAATCGAAATCACATCCATCAACCTTCACAATCCTTCGACTCATAACCTTTCCCTCACATCGCTCACCACCCTCTACTATTATCCGAATCCTCTTTGTCTTCCACTGTCAAACCTACTCCCTTGATATCCTCAACTCCCGGTTATCATATCGTGATCTCACCAACTCACGTTACTCGTTCTCCTTTACGGAAACGCTTTCTTTTTCGCGATCGTTGCGTAATCGTCACTTATATCACTCCTTCCGCCTCTTTACCTGCACAAGCACGTCTCGACCACGATGTTTCCGCTTTCAGATCCATCCTCTCGTCTCTTGCTCCTGCAAATAAACCATCCTTTTCAACGACATATCTCATGTCGCATTCATCCGCCTAAACATGTTCAAGCATCGCTATCTCGTGTCCTCTACCCTCTCCAAACTATTTAAACTTGTCCTCTTCAAGCACTCGCTTTTTCCCAATCGCTCCCCTTCCGAAATCGCTCAATTATCTTCTGACCGCATCGAAAAACGCCGTCGCCAGGAAAACGACGAAACATCCCTCTCAATCCGAAACATCGAGGGAAATTTTCAAGTTGTCCACACCCGCTCAAAAATTCGATGGTTCTCCATCTTTCCTATGTGTCTTCTTTGCTAGCCCCTTTCGCCACAACACACGGTTTTCGTCGCGGCCTCTTCAACACTAGATATATTCTCCATAAATCCGATCTTATCCTCAACCTATTCACCAAGCAATCAATCGATATCTTCTGACTAACCAAATCCTGACACTCCGATTCCGACGACATATCAATTCGCCGTTTGCTCTCTGCCGGTTGCTTACTAGTCGAATCCGAACGCCCATCAGTTCAACTCCTTCTAAATTTTCTAATCATGGCGGCATTGTCGCATTCGCCCGTCACCCTGCGTCTCTTCGCAAAATCATTCCCCCTTGAAGGCCTTTCTCTTTTGAATTACTCCCTTGTCGTTCTTCTAGCGCGATCACTCTGGATTTTGCCATTCTATACCGTCCTGGTTCATCAGCTCCTACCTCCTTATTTTTTACCAAACTCGCTAACCTCATTTCACACTGTTCTTTGTCCTCCATCCATTCACTCATCCCTAGCGACTTCAACATGCGCCTCGAGTGCCCCTTTTCCAACAATTCTATCCGGTTCATCAATACTCTATCCAACTACAATTACAAGCTCATCTCCACTGCCCCCACACATATCCCTGGCAAAGCACTCGACATCATAATGTCCTTAATCGTTTTGCTGCCTACACCTCACTGTACATATCCGATCCTGGTCTATCTGATCACTTTCTCGTCACCTTTGATCTCACTTTCAACCACTCCTCGCCTCACACACCTACCATCATACGTCGCCCCTGAAGAAATCTTGACATCACCCTTGTCCGCTCTGCGTTACTCAAATCGTCTCTATCTTCTCCCACAATAACATCTTACTCTCCTCACGATCTCGCCTTTATTTTCGATTCTGAACTCACATCCACTATCGATCTTTTCGTGCCCTTCAAGCCTCACTCTCACCGTCGCTTTCACCGTGCCGCATAGTTTGACATTCAATGCTTACCTTCAAGGCGTCGACTTCGTCATGCTTTTCAACTCTATAGACGTGATTTTCGCTCGCTCAATTCGTCTCTCCGTGATTCCTATCTTGCTTTCCGCCGGTCTTATCTTAACCTAATCTGTACCAAATGCAAATCATTCTGGCAGCATGAAATAATCACTTCATTCTACTGTAAGTCGCTCTGACATACTTTTAACTCAAGCCTTGATCGTTCATCGTCGTCTTGCAACATCAATATCCATGATTATCCGTCATTATTGGTTTTCTTCAAAATCATTTAAATAATTTAATAGATACATATTTTAAACTAGGTTACTATAAAAATAACATCAAACAGAAAATAGTAAAATATATAAATCAACACAATAATATTAAAAATAAATTTAAAATCATTAGCGGAAAATTTTTATAGATGGATAATAAATAATATACTTTGTATTAGAATGAGATACTATATAATCGAATTTAATCAGTAGAAATACGTCCTTAACACGTATTTGTCCCCGCTGCTATGTTGGGTAGAGGAGTTAGGGGCCAAAACCTGCTAGCATAGCAGTTCCTCCTGATTACATCTAATTTTTATTCTAAAACAACGTCTGTTATTTATTAGTCAATTCATAAAAATTACGTTTATTTTAAATTTCAATTTTTTATTTTAACTTGATATATAATTTTTAAAAATCTTATAACAATTGTTTATTTTATTATTTAACTATTAAATTTTAAATTACGAGTCAAATATTAAATTTGATTAAATCGGATAGTGAAAGTTGATTTTCGAAGAACATACTGATACAAGGAAAATATGAATTCTTTGACTTCAAATTGACTTAAAGTTAATGATTTTTTAGTATGCAATGGTCCCAGATCTATAGTAATCGTGACTGAAACATTTCTGAAAGATCTTAAGAGACTCCGTAAATAAAGTTCCCTTAATTTTAACTTTAATCAAAATTGTAAAAACAAAACATTGAAAAATATTCATTTTTTCGAATGAAAAAAGTTAAAATTAAACACGTAAGAACCTAATCCGATAATACACCTAGAAGTTTACATGTGTATACGACGTACACCAAATATATTAATATTTTTATTAACTTCTTAAATGAAATTTATCATGTATCTCAATATTTGTAAAAATGATATCGGTAACATGAAAGGGGGTTAAGTGCATGATTGTGGTATCACATTAATAAATTTATCCTCTTTACATTTGACTATATCTAATACTTTTTACAATTTGTAGATACGTAAATAAAAGCTATTTATTATTTCTTCTTATTAGTTATATAGAAAAATATATGTTGCTATTGATCTGGGGGGGGCTACGTATACTAGTGTTGCCAGATACTACACGTTTCGGTCCCTGTATATCAACCCAACATAACAGTACGACTAAATCTATACCAATGATATATTTCATCTGATATAAGGTGAATTGATATAGTGATTATGTCATATAACTCAATCACTTAATTGCGGTTACATTTTGTACAAAAAAATATAATTTTAAATGTTAATATCTTAATCGTTGTTTGAATTATAACCCGCTATTTGTATGAACCGATTAATTGATAATATACTATGATCAGGATAAACTGCTATGTTATCTACTTTCGGCCCATATTGATCCATTAGAATAGCAACGGGGCCTGAATATCCAAAATATTATTTTTTGTTTGCCGCTATTTTATTATAATGATAAAACTAAAAGACTGCACTTTTTCGTCGGCTTCAACTTTTTGAAAATTACATATACGATAAGGGAAAAAGTTAATCGGTTTAGAACGTTATTTTAAATTTAAAAGTTAGAAGTACTGGCATTAATTTGATTGAATATCTAGTATAAATTAGTCATCTGCCACGTGCATTTACCACGTTGAAAAAAAATATTTTTTTTATCTGCGAAGAGTCGAATAGCGTGATAACTAGAAAATCCTTGAATGCCTTGAATAATTTGTTCCTATTACACAAAGACGTGATCATATCCGAGCCATTGAGTTTATAATGACCATCTGCGAGAGCTCAAATATTTTATGGCTGATGTCGGGTACACAATCGGTATCCAGGAATTCGGTAGTGCACTAAATGTTTTGATCATTGCTAATTTTAAGGTTACCAGACACTCAAAACAACGAATCAAATAAATTTTACTGTTAATTGAATAACCGAATATAAAATAACCCTCCTAATTTATCTGAAATGATCTACTTTCAATGTTTCGTAAAAACCGGGATCCAATATAAAATCCGAGTCATATATACCACGTAACAAATTTCAGCCGCTACCAAGTATTTTTTAAGCCACATATATTGTGCATGTAGACATGCGCAAGGAAAGGGTTCGTCTAATAATACAACTCACACGTTAACAGTAATGACCTACAAAGCAACCCAGTGTTAGCATGTTCACACGAAATTTTTTAAATAGTGACGGGTTGATACCCGTGCTTCCTAGAGACATAGTAGAGGTAAAGTGTCTGTTTTAAAAGCGTAGTTATGATAGCAAAAAAGCGTTGCATAGAAAACGATTCGGGTAATAAAATGTCGTAGTACGTACATCAACAATTAGTAAATGCGTAAAAGCGCAGCGTCTCGAGCAGTTTGGTAGATATCGTACATACGTGTCTTAATATCAGTTTGATAGATATCGTGCATGTGTCTTAATATGATATCCTCTTGTCGCATGTCCTAAGAGTAGCAACAGCGGAAAACGAATAACTACCGTATGCGAGAGTACAGAGCAAAATTGGAACTTTTTGTACTACATCAACAACACATAATCTCACTTGATCGACAGATTGAAGACCAGTCTTGCTACAGTTAACAATAAAGGATAACACAGCGAACAAGGGCAGCACATATTTATTCAATAGTTTTTTAACAAAACTTTCCTAAAATATTCACATTGGAGGTCATTCTTATCATTGTGGGCAATTTTGTGATCAATTTACAGGCGAGAGTAAAAGTTCAAAATGCAGATTTTAAAAAGCGTCGACATTACATCGATACATGGGTAAGGGTAGATGATAAAGCATTGTAAATGGTCGCTGGTTCATTTAGCAATTAGTGAAGTGCATCACTTTCGACAACTAAATACTTCTTGGCTTTCCCGCTGCATTTGGTCACATATATGTTTTTAGAATCACCTATTTCAAGTCTCGAAATGCAAGGAAGATTTGCTAATATGCTTGAAATACTACAATACATCAACCACTTCTACTTCAAAGATGACTCACTGTTCAGTTCTACCCAATTACTAGGGTCTATCGTAGTTTTTCTTAATCTCCAAATAGCGCTACAGTGATAAGGAAATCAATAAAATTAGCTTCGATATACCACTAGATTTAAAATGTGCAACTATAGTTCCTGTTTTTAAGAAGGGTGTATGCACAATCCTGAAAATTATAGACCCGTGAGCTTAACTAGTGTTGTTAGTAAAAATTTTTGAATATGTAGAGAACTTATTGCGTCAGTCGAACCAACTAGACCCACGTCAACATGGATTCACCGTTGGAAGATCGTGCTTGTCTATTTTACTTAGTGCTAGAGAAGAATGGGTTAATGAAGTGTCTAATGGAATATCAGTTGATTAATTAATTTATTAACTTTAATAGAGCATTCAACCGTATAAGTCATGAAAATCTTATAGACTGTAATGTAGATCCGATAGTCGTTAATTAGCTTTATACAATTCCAGCACAGCGTTCTTATTGTGTTCGTATGGGATCAAGCCTGTCAGTACCTCATTCAATTGCGTCAGGTGTACATCAAGATACTGTTTTAGGCCAATTACTCTTTAATATCTACCCAAATACGATGATAAAACAATCGTATTGTTCGTATTTGGCTTTTGCCGATGACCTTAAGATATGGTCTGGAATTTCGCCCAGAAACGATATCATTATACATTCAACAACATACGAGCATTAGCTCAAATAGCTGACTCACAATAAGTTCGTAAATAAGTTAATTAGTTATTAAAATAAGGAAATGCAACACGAAACATTGCTTGATCCATTCGTAGTCTTCTTTTAAAAGTACTAAGTGAACTGCATCCAACGGTGTCTGCATCAATGTTGTTCCAAAGCTCAACAATTCTTCTATCAAATTGCATCGCGCCCAATTTCTGTACCCTGTTTCTTCGAATAGTTAAAGAATGACCGCGAAGAACATTTGAACCACGTAATTGAACCCTACTACGAAGAGGGTGATGAGGACGTTGGAATAAATATCAAACAAGGTACATATCCATGTAACGACGGGTCCATGTGACGGTCTCAAGTCCTAGTGATCTCAATCGGTCTTCATAAGGCAGTTACGCCAACGTTGGTGCTAGCTTTGTTGCCCTGCGAAGTACACTCTCTGATTTCTTATGTTCATGCACAGTACGTGGGTATACAACCGGAGCTGCATATAAAAGTCTACTCAATACATGTGCTAAAATCAGAGGCCGAAGAGCAGTCGGATTAACGCGAAGAAACGCACGTCGAATCATACCTATCATTTTATTGTAGTTGGCACAAGCTTGATCGGTGTGCTTTTTAGTTGATAAATTAGAGGTAACCCATACTCCTAAATCTTTGTAACTATCGACACTTTCCACGATACATCCCTTATATTTGTAACGAACAGATGTTAGTTGCTTGCGAGCATTACTAATAATACGCATGTGTTTGCATTTCGAAACAATTATCACAAATCAAATCAGCTAACTGAGTCTACGTATTTAATATAATTATAAAATAAACAAAACATAATAATGCTAAATCAAAATTTAATAATTAAATAACAAAATTAAAAATTGTTTTTAGATTTTCTATAATTTTAAATCAAGTTAAAATAAAAAATTGAAATTTAAAATAAAAGTCATTTTTATGAATTGACTAATAAATAACAGACGTTGTATCAGAATAAGAATTAGAGGTCATCAGGAGGAACTGCTATGCTATCAGATTTCGGCCCCTAACTCCTCTACCCAACATAACAGCAGGGCCAAATACATGCTGTTTGGATGCAAAAGCAAATTGGATGCGACAACAAGAACTACAATGTTTGGACTCACGTTGCCATTCCTTTCACTGACGAGGACAACGTTTTAAATCGGAATTTCCTCTGCGGCTTCTGTTGTGCTGCCCTCGTGGGTAAGCTAATGAAGAATGAGCACTCAAACGGTGGAGACGTTCTGAACGCTAACAAAACAGATTTGTGCTCAATAACTAAACTTGATATCTCTCAGTCGACTCAGACCGCTGTTATACATGGAACATCAACAAACGACAACATATCTTATAATCTATCGTCGTCATCCGTTTGCTTACTAACTCCTTCGTCATCTATAAAACCCGTTCTTGAAACTTCTCTCTCACACACTCCTCCTTTAACTACGGATAAAACTTCCCATAATCTTCATCTTCCTAACAATGCAAACAGTAAAGGCCTTCATCTCGTACCTCATTTTTCCTATTCATCCCCACATCTAAAGACATCTCATACTTCTTTCTTCTCTTCACGTACTCCTTACTCTACCTCTACCGTATCACTTCTCAATAATTTACATCCTTCTGTCAAAATTATCTCCAGTAACATCTCCGTTCAACCTATTCAACAATCCACTTCTGTCACACATGCTCCAACCGTATCACCTATCAATAATTTACATCCTTCCGTCAAAATCATCTCCAGTAACATCTCCGATCAACCGATTCAACACTCCACTCCTGTCACACATGCTCCAAACTATCTTAAATCTTCACTTAGCACCCCTGTCATTCCCACGTTTATCTGCTCTTCTGCCTCTACTGCTACCAGGTCTTTCCGTCCACCACTACGTAATCGTTTTCCTTCGCGCGATCGATGCATTATCATATCTAATTTAAAGGTTTCCGAATCTGCTTCTCCTCAATGTCGCCTCGATGATGATGTATCTGCTTTCAGGTCTATCCTAACAACCATTCTTCTTGATAATAATCCATCCCTCTTCAATAATATCGCTCCTGTATCTTTGATCCGTTTAAACAAATCCACTAAATCCAATCATCTCAGTCCTCCACTCCTAAAGATTGTTTTCCGACATAGTTCACATGCATCCTTGGTACTTTCCCAACGTTTTAAACTTCTTACCACTTCGTCTACTAGTCGTATCTTTCCTGACCGCTCCCTTCGCCTTTCTCTGAATCCTGATAAATCTAAAATTATGTGGATCCTACCTCGAAGCTTCGGCGTAGAATCTCCTTCCGTAACACTAAATTCTACAATTATTCCTATCGTTGATAATCTCGTTTTCCTAGGCTTTCATTTCGACAACCGACTTTCACTTAAACCTTTCGTTAGTGATAAAGTACGCTCATCTATCTTGATACTCCGCAATCTCCGTCAAGTTCGTAGATTGATCGATTTCCCTTCTTGTATGACTCTCATATCTTCTCTTCTTTTCTCAAGACTTTTTACAACGCATCATCAACGCTGCCGTTCGAGTTCTCCTCCGTCTTCGTCGTTTTGATCATACATCCCACTATCTTGTTTCTCTTGATTGGCCTACCATTTATTGTCGTGTTCAAATTCGTCTTCTTATCATTGCTTTTCGCCTTATAACTTCTCATACCCCTTCATTTCTCAACCTTCCTTTTCTCGACAATTCTCGTACTGTGTATTGTGCTCTGCGTTCCCGTAATTCCCTTCTTTTACATGTCCCAATCTACTCTACCTCTTTTGGCTTCCGCTCCTTCGTTGTGGCTGCTCCTCTCTTGTGGAATCTACTGCCTATTCATATCCGCCAATCGACATCTATGCCGTACTTCAAACTCCAAATCCAATTCTTTTTCAACAATTAACTGATTACCTGTGACCTTTGATGTTCTTTTTTTTGTTTGTTCGTGGTCATGTAAGCGGGCATTTTGCACGCATTTGCCACGTTAAATAAATTATTGTATTATTATTATATTATTATGCTAATGTAAGCTTGTTAGACACCGCCCACAACTCCACATTATCTATGTCAGTTTGCAAATTATCAACATATTATATAAATAATAATATAATAATACAAATTTATTTAACGTGATAAATGCGTACAAGCTGCACGCTTACGAGTTCACTAACAAAATGAAAAAGTCAAGCAGATAAATTGTTCAAATGGGATCGGATTTGGCTTTTGAAGCATGTAAGGGAAGTTGATTGGCGTAGATGAATGGGCAGATGATTTCATGATAGAGGAGCAGGCATCAGGAAGGAGCGAAGTCCAAGGGAGGTAGAGTAGTTTGGGACATGTAAAAGAAGGGAATTACAGGAACGCAAGGAACAGTAAACAGGACGCGAATTATCAAGAAAAGGATGGTTGAGAAATGAAGGGGAACGAAAAGTTACAAGGCGGAAAGCAACGATAAAAAGACGAATTTGAACAAGACAATAAATTGTAGGCATATTCAATTAGAAGCAAGAAGGTAAGATGTATGATCAAAACGACGAAGACGGAGGATAATTCAGACGGCAGCGTTGACGATGCGTTGCAGGGGAAGAAGAGTGGATTTAGGTGAGTTGGCAAATAGACTAAGATAATAATCGAGTCTAGAAAAAAGGAGAGAAGATATGAGTCATACAAGAAGGAAAATCGATCAATCTACGAACTTGACGGAGGTTGCGGAGTATCAAGGTAGATGAGCGTACTTTATCTCTAACGAAATGTTTAAGTGAAAGTCGGTTTAGAAATAGAAGCCTAGGAAAACGAGATTATCAACGATAGGAAGAATTGTAGAATTCAATGGTACGGAGGGAGGTTCTAAGCCGAGGCGTCGAGGTAGGATCCACATAATTTTGGATTTATCAAGATTCAGAGCAAGACGAAGAGAAGAAAGATGATTGGAAATTGAGACAAGACAGTCGGAAGCAGAAACACTAAGATCGTGAATACGATAAACAGGTGCATGAGCATAGATGAGAATGTCATCAGCATATTGCATAACATGGAAGTTAAATTTATGAGAAATTGAAGACAAATCACCGAGAAGAAGAGAGAAAAGCATATGGCCTAATACGGAGCCTTGTTCAACACCAGACGGGATGGACGAAGGATGGAAGAGAGAAGTGTTAGAATAGACGCGAAATGTACGGTTTGATAGATATGACGAAAACTATGATACCGTGGATAAAGAGAAGCCATAATCATGACGAAGGCGATGGAGAAGAATCGAGTGATCGACGATGTCAAAAGCAGACGATAGATCAAGAGAAACTATGACACTACATAATTTATGATCGCGCGATATGAGTAAGTCGATATAAACTTCAAGACAGGCAAGTTTGGTAGAGTAATTAGAGCGAAAAGCGGCTTTGAAGGGAGGAAATAAGTTAGAGGAAAAGATATATATATTAACTTGCTTAAGAATGAGACGCTCAAGGAGTTTAGAGAGAGTTGGGAGAAGTGAAATAGGACGGTACGAAGATGGTAGTGAGGAGTCGAGATATTGCTTTTTGATGTTTGTACGAACAGTGGCGCATTTCCAGATGGAAGGAAATGTACGGCTACGGATGGACGAGTTGAATAATGTGGTTAGGTAGGGTAAGATAGAGGCGCAGATATTTTTAAGCAAGTGAGTGGGAATTGGGTCAGAAGGAGAGGTTTTATTAGGTAATGACAGCAGAACCGAAGAAACTTCATCAGACGAAACGGGAAAAAGGTGGAATAGTTCTGGGAGGGAAGTATTTAAAGAGATGAGTGGGTACAAGGGCGGCTATGGGTAGTAGGGAAAGTAAATTAGATAGCTTAGTTTGTAGATGAGAAGAAAATTCATCAGGATTTATATTACAAGGGGTAGATGATCGTGAAAGAATTGAGTTTAAGATTTTCCAATGAGATTTAGAGTTGGAAGATGGCTCGAGTTGATTTCGCCAAAAGAGAGTACGTTTAGTACGTATATGAATGAGATATGAACGGCGTTGAGAAAAGTAGGAATCACGAAGATTTGGAGGGAGTGAGTTGGGAGAACGTTTAAGAAAGCGTTTATACATACGAAAAGATTGACGGAGTCTACGCTTAGAAAGACTACATTCAGAATCAAACCAGGGAGCATGGCGCAAGCGCTGGGAAAGTCGAAGTCGACTAGGCAGAAGGTTATTGAGGATCGACGTTAGTTCAGAATCAAACAGAATGCAGAGATCATCGGGAGAGAGATAGTTAAGAGGAAATGAAAAGAGTGAAGAATTGAGTAAGGCTGTGTAGAGAATAGGGATATCGAGAAGCTTCCATGGTCGACTTGGTGTAGATAATGGTAAAGGCGGAGAAGGAGGATGGGGACGAGTAAGAGTGACAAGGAAATGATCGGACAAACCAGGATCAGTAATTGACAAGGCATAATGGCATACCATACAGATTGATGACAATTTCAAAATTTTAACCGTACTTTTTAAATTATGTTTTATGTTTTGGTGGGGAGACTGAACAGGCTTAGCGCTTTGTCTTTTAAATTAATAATAACAACAGGCGCAATGTATATCGTTTGCAAAAGGCAGTTTAGTGGGCTTTTGATGCACTTAGTCATTAAGGTTTAGCTCTTTTATAAAATAGCTCATCATGGATCCTAACTAAGATGATTCGCTACCTGAATCTTAAATCTCTTTCCAAAATATCTTATCAATGAATATTGATGGTCAGTCAATATTATAGACAAATAGAGTCTAATAAATTTAGTATATTCCTGGATATCCACTTTGCCATATGTCATATTGCTTATATTTTTAAATTTTCTACAATCAACTGTGGTCATCATCAGAATGTCATGTACATCAAAATTAAATCGATAACAACAAAATAAAAATTGGGTCCCACTTTTGCCAATTATTAATGGGTAACCTTGAAGCTATTATTTTCAAGTCTGGTAATTACATTAATATTAATTGACAACAAATTGAGCTGAGGCTCTTTACAAGTTGCTTCACAAAATAAAAAGAATAAGAGTCGATATGTCCCTCCCTCATCAGATAAACTACTGAAAATTCCACCGTTGTCTTGAGAAGGAAGGGTTATCATCCAGTAGGGCGCAAAAACCTGAAGCAGAAGACGACAAAACGGTCGCACTCTATAAACGTCTATACGTAATATGTCAACGACATCTTCATAAGCTGCGATAATAACAAGGATATCACATCATTAAAAACGTATTTGAGGAGCAATCGATTCTCAAAATTTCTCATGAAATTGAAAAGGATAATATGCTTAACTTCCTGGATGTATTGCTTCTCAGGAAGCACGAACACTTCGAAACGGCTGTAGTTATCAAACCGATACACGATGAATCGTGTTTAAACTACAAAAGTGTATGTTCACGTATTTATAAAATAGGAGTTATAGAGACTCATAAAACTTTACAGTTTTTCAGTATGCTCCGATACACGCGTGTAGAGATAGAAATTGAACAAATACGTTAAATGCTTACTAATAATGGATATAAAATATCCGACCACTCGGTGTATAAACGTAAACATTTCACTTGCGGTTTTTGTACATCAGTACGACTACTACAGTTATCCTGCTCATCTACTCCTGTATCACACACGACCACTCAAACCAATGCTGTTTTAGATGTTTCCCTCGCATCAACACCTGACTTCGCATCATATAATCCCATTATTAAACCTACTCTCTCACACACTCCTCGTTCAACTACGTACCAAACTTCCATTAATCTTTCTCATTCTAACAATGCTAACGGTAAAGCTTTTCATCTCGTACCTCCTCTTTCCTATTCCTCCCCCAATCTAAATAAATCTCAAACTTCTTTATTCTCCTCACGTACTCCTTACTCGACCTCCCCTGTATCACCTCTCAATAATTTACACCCTTCCATCAAAATCATTTCCAGTAACATTTCCGATCAACTGATTCAACACTCCATTCCTGTCACTCATGCCCCAACCTATTTTAATTCTCCTTACTCTACCTCCCACGTAACACTTCCAAATAATTTACATCCTTCATTTAAAATCATATCCAGTCACATCTCTGATCAACCGATTCAACACCCCGCTCCTGTCACACTTGCTCCAACCAATATTAATTCTTTATCAAGCACCCCTGTCATTTCCACTTCTATCTGCTCATCTACCTCGACTCCTACCAGCTATGTCCGTCCACCACTTTCACGAAATCGTTTTCCTTCGCGCGATCGCTGTATAATCATATCAAACTTAAAGCTTTCCGAATCTGCTTCTCCACAATCTCGCCTCGATGATGATGTATCTGCTTTCAGGTCTATCCTAGCAACCATTCTTCCTGATGATAACCCATCACTCTTCAATAATATCGCTCCTGTATCCTTTATTCGTTTAAACAAATCCACTAAATCCAATCATCTCAGTCCTCCACTCTTAAAAATTGTTTTCCGACATAGTTCACATGCCTCTTCGGTACTCTCCCAACGTTTTAAACTTCTTACCACTTCACCTACTTGCCGTATCTTTCCTGACCGCTCCCCTTCTGATATTGCCCAGCTCAATTTAGCTCGCATTGAAAAACATCGACGTGAAACAAACGGCTAGTCATCCTTATCTATACGTAAAATCAACGGAAATTTTCACGTTCTTCACACAAGGCCAAAAATTCGATGGCGTCCCATCTCTCCCCCTTGTCTTCTTCGCTAGTCGATCTCGCTCCTAAGCATACTTTTCGTCTTAGTCTATTCAATACTCGCTCCATTCTTCATAAAGCTGATATGCTTCTCGATATCTTCGATCAATTATCTATCGATATTCTCTGCATTACCGAATCCTGGCACTCTGACTCCGACGATCTTGCTATTCGTCGTCTATGTCGCTCTGGTTGTTCTCTAGTTGAATCAGCTCGTCAAATTACATCTCATACATCTACTGCGTCTAACCATGGCGGTATTGTTGCCATTGATCGTCACCCAATGTCTTTACGTAAAATCAACGTTAACATCCGTTACACTTCGTTCGAATTACTCATATGCAGATTATCAACGCCTTTCCCTCTGGAACTTGTGATTGTATACCGTCCAGGTTCAGTTGCCCCATCACGTATCTTCTTTAACGACCTTGCAGATCTAATGTCTCACTGTTCATTGTCTTATACTCCTTCTTTTGTTCTCGGTGACTTTAACATTCGTCTTGATCGCCCGACTCTATCACTTTAACTAATCTTTTTTCTGATTTTAACTATAAATTACTTTCAACAAGCCCAACTCATATTCTCGGCGGTGCTCTCGACATCATTGCTGTTCCTAACTGCTTCGATGACTATACCTCCTTGTCAATTACTGATCCTGGTTTGTCCGATCATTTCCTTGTCACTCTTACTCTTACTCGTCCCCATCCTCCTTCTCCGCCTTTACCTTTATCTACACCAAGTCGACCCTGGAAGCTTCTCGATATCCCTGTTCTCTGCACAGCCTTACTCAATTCTTCACTCTTTTCACTTCCTCTTAACTATCTCTCTCCCGATGATCTCTGCATTCTGTTTGATTCTGAACTTACGTCGATCCTCAATAACCTTCTGCCTAGTCGACTTCGACGTTCCCAGCGCTTGCGCCATGCTCTCTGGTTCGATTCTGACTGTAGTCTTTCTAAGCGTCGACTCCGTCACTCTTTTCGTATGTATAAACGCTTTCTTAAACGTTCTTCCAACTCACTCTCTCCAAATCTTCGTGATTCCTACTTTTCTCAACGCCGTTCACATCTCATTCTTATACGTACTAAACGTACTCTCTTTTGGCGAAATCAACTCGAGTCATCTTCCAACTCTAAATCTCATTGGAAAATCTTAAACTCAATTCTTTCACGATCATCATCCCCTTGTAATATAAATCCTGATGAATTTTCTTCTTATCTACAAACCAAGTTATCTAATTTACTTTCCCTACTACCCATAGCCCCCTTGTACCCACTCTTATCTTTAAATACTTCCTTCCCAGAACTATTCCACCTTCTTCCCTGTTTCGTCTGATGAAGTTTCTTCGGTTCGGCTGTCATTACCTAATAAAACCTCTCCTTCTGACCCAATTCCCACTCACTCGCTTAAAAATATCTGCTCCTTTATCTTACCCTTCCTAACCACATTGTTCAACTCGTCCATCCATAGCCGTACATTTCCTTCCATCTGGAAATGCGCCACTGTTCGTCCTCTCATCAAAAAGCAATCTCTCGACTCCTCACTACCATCTTCGTACCGTCCTATTTCACTTCTCCCAACCCTCTCTAAACTCCTTGAGCGTCTCGTTCTTAAGCAAGTTAATACATATCTCTATTCCTCTAACTTATTTCCTCCCTTCCAAGCCGCTTTTCGCTCTAATTACTATACCGAAATTGCCTGTCTTAAAGTTTATAACGACTTACTCATATCGCGCGATCATAAATTATGTAGTGTCATAGTTTCTCTTGATCTATCGTCTGCTTTTGACATCGTCGATCACTCGATTCTTCTCCATCGCCTTCGTCATGATTATGGCTTCTCTTTACCCACTGTATCATGGTTTTCTTCATATCTATCAAACCGTACATTTCGCGTATATTCTAACTCTTCTCTCTCATCCTTCGTCCATTCCGTCCGGTGTTCCACAAGGCTCCGTATTAGGCCCTATACTTTTCTCTCTTCTTCTTGGTGATTTGTCTTCGATTTCTCATAAATTTAACTTCCATGTTATGCAATATGCTGATGACATTCTCATCTATGCTCATGCACCTGTTTATCGTATTCACGATCTTAGTGTTTCCGCTTCGGACTGTCTTGTCTCAATTTCCAATCATCTTTCTTCCCTTCGCCTTTCTCTGAATCCTGATAAATCCAAAATTATGTGGATCCTACCTCGACGCCTCAGCTTCGAACCTCCCTCCGTATCATTAAATTCTACAATTCTTCCTATCGTTGATAATCTCGTTTTCCTAGGCTTCCATTTTGACAACCGACTTTCACTTAAACCTTTCGTTAGAGATAAAGTACGCTCATCTACCTTGATACTCCGCAACCTCCGTCAAGTTCGTAGATTGATCGATTTCCCTTCTTGTATGACTCTCATATCATCTCTCCTTTTTTCTAGACTCGATTATTGTCTTAGTCTATTTTCCAACTCACCTAAATCCACTCTTCTTCCCCTACAACGCATCGTCAACGCAGCTGTCCGAATTCTCCTCCGTCTTCGTCGTTTTGATCATACATCCTACCATCTTGCTTCTCTCGATTTGCCTACAATTTATTGTCGTGTTCAAATTCGTCTTCTTATAGTTGCTTTCCGCCTTGTAACTTTTCATACCTCTTCATTTTTCAACCCTCCTTTTCTTGATAATTCTCGTCCTGTTTACTGTTCCTTGCGTTCCTGTAATTCCCTTCTTTTACATGTCCCAAACTACTCTACCTCCTTTGGACTCCGCTCCTTCCTGGTGGCTGCTCCTCTATCGTGGAATCATCTGCCCATTCATATACGCCAATCAACTTCCCTGCAGTGCTTCAAACGACAAATCCGATCCCATTTTAACAATTTAACTGCTTGACTTTCTCATTTTTGTTTGTGGACTTGTAAGCGTACAGCTTGTACGCATTTGCCACATTAAATAAATTTGTATTATTATTATAACCTACAAGAAATAGACAACATTATAAGTAATTTTCGAAAATCCAAAAGAAGAGATACAACTGATACGAATATCCAGAATGAAACAAAAATCAACGTATTTTATAGGGTCAACAGACGAGCGCTATTTTCGATGGCGTAAAATCAACTGAAAATGTTAAAGTTATAATTTATTACAAAATCCGCAAGTTAAAATATCTAATTATCAAAAATTTCCCAAGGTATGATGAATTGTCTAGCGTTGTGTACCAATTTAAGTGTTCTGAAGTCAGATGTAGGGCTGCTAACAACAACTATATAGGGTACATAACACAGATAATAAACAAATGTATGACCAAACATCACTATCCAGGCAGCAACAGATCTCATTTTTAAGAAGAGCATACTAAAATATAGTCGAAAGAAGAAATTCTAAAGACGATAAGCACATTGAAATTTGAGAAAATCAAATGATTTCTTTGATGGAAGCGATATATATATCACAGAGGCGGGCGAAAATAAATCAAAAGGATGAAGTATCACAAAAACGTAAAATATTTTTTAAATCCGGCATTTTTGATATTTTGCTGTTAACGATTTTATTTTGTGGTAGATGGCATTCTGATGATGACAACATTTGATTGTCGAAAATTCAAAAGTAATATTATATTTTTGTGGCAAAGTGGATGTCCAAAATATACTTAACTTATCAGACTCTAAGTCCTTATTCATGTTTCGTAAAAGTGAAAGATTATAGACATGAATCGATTAGGAGAGTGAGCATTGACTGTCTTAATCCGAATCAATTGTGATTTTAATATTTGGAAGGAAGACGTTTGCAACTGATGGCATAGTGCATCAGTTTGGATTGGTTTTTAGTCAATAGCAATATATCGAAGAAGCATATATCCTATCAAAATTATGAACGCCAGTATTTCTTCGATCATCCCTACTTTGTATGGTTACAAGAATGAAACAGTTGTTTCTGTAGTCATGTTACAATCAGCATTATTGCAATTAAGGCTATGGTTTGTGGTTTTACAAACAGCGTAACTATTTCTTTGCTCTATAGAAATTTTGTCCATGAAGCCTAATTATGGTGACAGTGGTCATTAAAATATAGCCTTCTTATAAAAAAATGTATCCTTGGTCCCGAAAATATGCGATTTATATTTTACAAGCAATAAGAGATTTCGTTTTAATGAATATATAAAGTTAAAACCTTATTTTTTCCTCTTGATAATGCTGTCGAAATGTTTCCTTGTCGTACTTGTAATACGTATTCCTGCTCGGTTTTGTGGATATTAAAGTAATAAAAACAACCAAGATTTGTTCTATAATAAAGGAATTATCAAAACGCGGATGTAACACTTAACAATGGCTAGGAGGGGTAAACTAGTGGTTATCGGCATCAATGCTTAGTTAATGATAAGAACAATCGTATGTTGACATGAAAGCAAATAAAACAAATATCTTGACCTTATTTGTAGATGGCCGTTATGTAGTATTATCTACATAACAGATCATGCATATTTCATAACGAGAAATTACATATTTATTATTACTACTGGTCATAGCCATAAGGCTGTTTTGACCGCTCACAAAAAAAAACAAATTAATACAAGAAAAAAATCAAAAAAAATCATTCAGTGTATATATCAGGACTATTGATACTGCAGCAACCACCACTCGTTCTCATTTCGAATCCAGTTCTTTATATTGGATTTAAATTCATTGATTGTATGCACCGCAACGACATCAACTGGAAGACGATTCCAAACATTTAATAATATTACATTCTATTAAAACTATGTAATATTCGATAATTGTTTAACATTGTTTTCCTTAAATATATCATTTAGCAGGTATTTGATGAATTCCATAAATCCATGAAATGAATATAGACAACTGAATTCCTATAACTTTAGTATTGAAATACTATTTTTAGAGGTATAGTGTGATTTGCGGTCATTACATCATCAAATTAGAGCAATGCAGGCATTTTATACAACAAGGTATTCCGTTTGCGATAACAATGCGTTAACACAATGTATGTAAAGCATTGTAGTGTATAAAATTAATGAAAACATGTAATAGCAGCCGATTTAGGGATCTTGCCTATACGACGGCAACTATGCAAGAAAAGTACACCCGTTCGTCATTTTCCTAACACATTTCAATTCGGCTAACGGCTAACCGGATTGATAATTGCGATCGGATTGATTAGTATCATTCAATATAGTATTATCGGTAATACCGTAGATGGCATAAATGGTAATTAGGCTAGGAACTAGAATATCTATAAAAAGTTCAAATCTCAACATAAAATTGGTATAGCGAAAAAATATTTTATCAAAAAGTATTGATTTGATTTTAAATATTTAGAGCGGTGTTGGTTAAATATAAAAACGAGCGAACGTGTTAAAAGCAATATTATAAGGATCACGATGTGTTAGAATCGATAATGTAACCAACACGCAGTGCTATTGCAACAGTTAGCACCAATGGACTCGCTAAGCAAATGTTCTAGTACGTATGGTGTCCTAGCACGATGTGTTAGGAGCGATAGTGCGATAGTTTTAGGATCGATGGTGTAAACAACACGCAGTGCCATTGAAACATTTAGCACCATTGGACTGACTAAGCAAATGTTTTAGCACGATATGTTAAGAGCAATAGTGCGATAATGTTAGGATCGATAATGTAACTAACACGCAGTGTTATTGAAACAGTTAGCAACAATGGACTTGCTAAGCAAAATACACAATTCAGACTGCCGTCTACCTACCTATATTGTCTTCATCACTTAAAAGAGGCACTGAGATATAATAACAAATTCTAAGATTAACAAGAATATAACGAAGTGAATATTGATACACGACGTTAAAAATATTTTTTATTATTAAATACAAGGTGTTAGCTAAGAAGCTGTTTTGCCTGATCAAAAAAATATAAATTAATTCAGTAAACTGTCAGCATCAAGATCAGCAGGATTCAAGATATCAGTTGAAGTGCGAGCGTCGATTCTCCGTCCATGCTAGGCACAATCGCTTTAAGTGCTTTATCGAAGAAGCAGCGACGACTTCCTCAGACAACACATTCAACAAGTTGAGCGCGCGATGTGACAATCGAAAGTTGGCAGGCAATTGAAAATGGTGCCTCTTATACAGCGATTTCGAGTGACCGCGTAATGTCCTACTTCTCAATCCAAGAATTTTAGCGGGGAAGCCATCAAGTTTGTTTACAATCGCCCAAAGGCAGGACAAGTCTAGTAAGACAAATCTGTCACGAATCGAGCTTATCCCTATCGCACGCAGCCGCATGCGGTAGGACGTTCTAGCCTTAAAGTATATACTTGAACCTATCTTTAATACCGACTCATAGTCGAGCAATTCTCGCTTGGTGGTACGAAAACATGCAGGGATGCAGTACTCCAGATAAGGGCAGACTAGTAAAGAAAATAATGTACTAAGCTTTGAAGATGACAGTCTGAGAAATAAAAAAACTATATAAAAAACCATATAAAAGACTATTTACATTTTCCCAGTTAGACTGTCTATAATAATAATACAAATTTATTTAATGTGGCAAATGCGTACAAGCTGTACGCTTACAAGTCCACAAACAAAATGAGAAAGTTAAGCAGTTAAATTGTTCAGATGGGATCGGATTTGTCGTTTGAAGCACTGCAGGGAAGTTGATTGGCGTATATGAATGGGCAGATGATTCCACGATAGAGGAGCAGCCACCAGGAAGGAGCGGAGTCCAAAGGAGGTAGAGTAGTTTGGGACATGTAAAAGAAGGGAATTACAGGAACGCAAGGAACAGTAAACAGGACGGGAATTATCAAGAAAAGGAAGGTTGAGAAATGAAGGGGTATGAAAAGTTACAAGGCGGAAAGCAACGATAAGAAGACGAATTTGAACACGACAATAAATTGTAGGCAAATCGAGAGAAGCAAGATGGTAGGATGTGTGATCAAAACGACGAAGACGGAGGAGAATTCGGACAGCTGCGTTGACGATGCGTTGTAGGGGAAGAAGAGTGGATTTAGGTGAGTTGGAAAATAGACTAAGACAATAATCGAGTCTAGAAAAAAGGAGAGATGATATGAGAGTCATACAAGAAGGGAAATCGATCAATCTACGAACTTGACGGAGGTTGCGGAGTATCAAGGTAGATGAGCGTACTTTATCTCTAACGAAAGGTTTAAGTGAAAGTCGGTTGTCAAAATGGAAGCCTAGGAAAACGAGATTATCAACGATAGGAATAATTGTAGAATTTAATGATACGGAGGGAGGTTCGAAGCCGAGGCGTCGAGGTAGGATCCACATAATTTTGGATTTATCAGGATTCAGAGAAAGGCGAAGGGAAGAAAGATGATTGGAAATTGAGACAAGACAGTCGGAAGCAGAAACACTAAGATCGCGAATACGATAAACAGGTGCATGAGTATAGATGAGAATGTCATCAGCATATTGCATAACATGGAAGTTAAATTTATGAGAAATCGAAGACAAATCACCAAGAAGAAGAGAGAAAAGTATAGGGCCTAATACGGAGCCTTGCGGAACACCGGACGGAATGGACGAAGGATGGGAGAGAGAAGAGTTAGAATATACGCGAAATGTACGGTTTGATAGATATGAAGAAAACCATGATACAGTGGGTAAAGAGAAGCCATAATCATGACGAAGGCGATGGAGAAGAATCGAGTGATCGACGATGTCAAAAGCAGACGATAGATCAAGAGAAACTATGACACTACATAATTTATGATCGCGCGATATGAGTAAGTCGTTATAAACTTTAAGACATGCAATTTCGGTAGAGTAATTAGAGCGAAAAGCGGCTTGGAAGGGAGGAAATAAGTTAGAGGAATAGAGATATGTATTAACTTGCTTAAGAACGAGACGCTCAAGGAGTTTAGAGAGGGTTGGGAGAAGTGAGATTGGACGGTACGAAGATGGTAGTGAAGAGTCGAGAGATTGCTTTTTGATGATAGGACGAACAGTGGCGCATTTCCAGATGGAAGGAAATGTACGACTACGGATGGACGAGTTGAACAATGTGGTTAGGAAGGGTAAGATAAAAGTGCAGATATTTTTAAGTAAGTGAGTGGGAATTGGGTCAGAAGGAGAGGTTTTATTAGGTAATGACAGCAGAACCGAAGAAACTTCATCAGACGAAACGGGAAGAAGGTGGAATAGTTCTGGGAGGGAAGTATTTAAAGATAAGAGTGGGTACAAGGGGGCTATGGGTAGTAGGGAAAGTAAATTAGATAGCTTAGTTTGTAGATAAGAAGAAAATTCATCAGGATTTATATTACAAGGGGTAGATGATCGTGAAAGAATTGAGTTTAAGATTTTCCAATGAGATTTCGAGTTGGAAGATGACTCGAGTTGATTTCGCCAAAAGAGAGTACGTTTAGTACGTATAAGAATGAGATGTGAACGGCGTTGAGAAAAGTAGGAATCACGAAGATTTGGAGGGAGTGAGTTGGGTGAACGTTTAAGAAAGCGTTTATACATACGAAAAGTGTGACGGAGTCGACGCTTAGAAAGACTACAGTCAGAATCGAACCAGGGAGCATGGCGCAAGCGCTGGGAACGTCGAAGTCGACTAGGTAGAAGGTTATTGAGGATCGACGTAAGTTCAGAATCAAACAGAATGCAGAGATCATCGGGATAGAGATAGTTAAGAGGAAGTGAAAAGAGTGAAGAATTGAGTAAGGATGTGCAGAGAATAGGGATATCGAGAAGCTTCCAGGGTCGACTTGGTGTAGATAATGGTAAAGGCGGAGAAGGAGGATGGGGACGAGTAAGAGTAAGAGTGACAAGGAAATGATCGGACAAACCAGGATCAGTAATTGACAAGGAGGTATAGTCATTGAAGCAGTTAGGAACAGCAATGATGTCGAGAGCACCGCCGAGAATATGAGTTGGGCTTGTTGAAAGTAATTTATAGTTAAAATCAGAAAAAAGATTAGTTAAAGTGATAGAGTCAGAGTCAGACGGGCGATCAAGACGAATGTTAAAGTCACCGAGAACAAAAGAAGGAGTATAAGACAATGAACAGTGAGACATTAGATCTGCAAGGTCGTTAAAGAAGATACGTGATGGGGCAACTGAACCTGGACGGTATACAATCACAAGTTCCAGAGGGAAAGGCGTTGATAATCTGCATATGAGTAATTCGAACGAGGTGTAACGGATGTTAACGTTGATTTTACGTAAAGACATTGGGTGACGAGCAATGGCAACAATACCGCCATGGTTAGACGCAGTAGATGTATGAGATGTAATTTGACGAGCTGATTCAACTAGAGAACAACCAGAGCGACATAGACGACGAATAGCAAGATCGTTGGAGTCAGTGTGCCAGGATTCGGTAATGCAGAGAATATCGATAGATAATTGATCGAAGATATCGAGAAGCATATCAGCTTTATGAAGAATGGAGCGAGTATTGAATAGACTAAGACGAAAAGTATGCTTAGGAGCGAGATCGACTAGCGAAGAAGACAAGGGGGAGAGATGGGACGCCATCGAATTTTTGGCCTTGTGTGAAGAACGTGAAAATTTCCGTTGATTTTACGTATAGATAAGGATGACTCGCCGTTTGTTTCACGTCGATGTTTTTCAATGCGAGCTAAATTGAGCTGGGCAATATCAGAAGGGGAGCGGTCAGGAAAGATACGGCAAGTAGATGAAGTGGTAAGAAGTTTAAAACGTTGGGAGAGTACCGAAGAGGCATGTGAACTATGTCGGAAAACGATTTTTAAGAGTGGAGGACTGAGATGATTTGATTTAGTGGATTTGTTTAAACGAATAAAGGATACAGGAGCGATATTATTGAAGAGTGATGGGTTATCATCAGGAAGAATGGTTGCTAGGATAGACCTGAAAGCAGATACATCATCATCGAGGCGAGATTGTGGAGAAGCAGATTCGGAAAGCTTTAAGTTTGATATGATTATACAGCGATCGCGCGAAGGAAAACGATTTCGTGGAAGTGGTGGACGGACAGAGCTGGTTGGAGTCGAGGTAGATGAGCAGATAGAAGTGGAAATGACAGGGGTGCTTGATAAAGAATTAATATTGGTTGGAGCAAGTGTGACAGGAGCGGGGTGTTGAATCGGTTGATCAGAGATGTGACTGGATATGATTTTAAATGAAGGATGTAACTTATTGGGAAGTGTTACGTGGGAGGTAGAGTAAGGAGAATTAAAATAGGTTGGGGCATGAGTGACAGGAATGGAGTGTTGAATTAGTTGATCGGAAATGTTACTGGAAATGATTTTGATGGAAGGGTGTAAATTATTGAGAGGTGATACAGGGGGGGGTCGAGTAAGGAGTTCGTGAGGAGAATAAAGAAGTTTGAGATTTATTTAGATTGGGGGAGGAATAGGAAAGAGGAGGTACGAGATGAAAAGCTTTGCCGTTAGCATTGTTAGAATGAGAAAGATTAATGGAAGTTTGGTACGTAGTTGAACGAGGAGTGTGTGAGAGAGTAGGTTCAATAATGGGATTATATGATGCGAAGTCAGGTGTTGATGCGAGGGAAACATCTAAAACAGCATTGGTCTGAGTGGTAGCGTGTGATACAGGAGTAGATGAGCAGGATAACTGTAGTAGTCGTACTGATGTACAAAAACCGCAAGTGAAATGTTTAAGTTTATACACTGAGTGGTCGGATATTTTAACACGAACAAGTGTCCATACACGAACAAGTGTCTATACAAGCGAAAACGATCTATGTACGAGCGTATTTGATGGTTTATACTATGGTATTAGCTTTAAAACTGTATTCTAGAAATATCGAAAGCGAAATCTTGTTACAGAATTTGGTTATATTAAATTATCAGAACAAATAAATATTTTTTGAGAAACAGCCACCCAGTTCAAAATTAGCAATTTAATAGCTATACAAATATTATCACATCAGCAGATAAAAATTAAAACAAATTTTGATTAAAGCTAATCCTGAATCTTTAATTGCAAGTATAAATTGAATTCGTAGTGAACATTGTATTATTGAACTTTCAGCATGATGTATTTTAATATATTACTGGCGACTTTTAAAGGCACAAAAATGCCAATAGAAAAGGGGTTTTGTTAAATAACTATATAACTGATTAAAAAATAGAAATTAAAACATGCAGAAAACACAAATTAAAAAATTAATTGTCCATTCCAGTCATAGCATTTTCTTTATCTTCCTTTATATCATTACGACCTTAGGTCCAGAGGGATCTAAGCCTCCGACCGCACTGGAGGACTCTGATCGTCGCCGAACTGCGTCGACGAATTGTTTCGTCGACGCAGTTCTTAGCTTCTTTAAAACCGGCAAAGATCGGTAAAGATTGGAAGCTTTCATAGGGAAATGAAGACAGATGGAGTCATTTCCCATGGGGGAAATGACTCCACCTGTCGATACTGGAGGAGAAAAGGGCAATCTATTCACCCCTGGCTACGAGTAGGTGTAGGGCGTTCACTCCAATCACATTACGCAATGGAAAGTAACAGAGCGCATTTTTCACTGAATATTCTTAAGTGGAATTCGCGAGGTGCTTCCGCCCTTATGCTTCTATCTGGTAGAAATGCAGATATTATAGTCCTTCAGGAGACGCGGTCTATCCATCTCCACAGGATATAACTCGATTTAACCCTAGGCAAATCTAAACCCACTTTACTCCGTACACAAACCCACCTTACTCCTCTTCATCTCAAGGTCTTCGGATCAGAGGTAGAATTTTCCCCCCTAGGCGATCAGAGGTAAAATTTCCCCCCTAGATCACTACGAACAGCTACTTTTTTTTCCTCCTAAACTATAAATAAAAAAAATTCAGATTTACCCCATGGATAACCTAGATCACTACGAACAGCTAATAATTAGCTCAACACAGCAAGATTTTATAGACCACTTGTTTGATTCAAGGTATTTAGTTCGGTCTATGAAATGCATTATCTGTGATACTTATATGAAGCTTAGTCTTTATAAACGTTCTATTGATGGATATGGTTGGAGGTGTTATAAGAATGGCTGCACAAACTTAAAAAAATACATTTCAATACGAAAGGGAAGTTTTTTTGATGGGTTTTCGATTGATATTAGAACTATTTTACGTGTGTTAATCAAGAAATGTGTGAAGCAGCCAACACACTCAATAATAGCCTCTAAAATTACATCGGATCGGACCATTAGAAAAATTTTTTATAAACTTAATAAGTTGATACCGGAAACTGATTTTAGTGAAGATAAACTTGGTGGCCCTGGAAAAATAGTGCAAATAGATGAAACCATGTTAAATTACAAGTGTAAGTCTCATCGTGGAAGATCTTACACAAACAGAACCGACGCTTTGTGTATTGTCGAGGTCGGGGATAAAATTGAAAGATCCTTTGCTAGAGTAATCGCGGATAAAGCACAAACCACTATTCTACCCATAATATCCTCACAAGTGCTTCCCCATTCGACTATAATGACCGACGAGCACAAGTCGTATAGCAGATTAAATAAAAATGGATATGAACATAAGACAGTATGTCATAAATATAATTTTGTTGATAAAAATACTGGTGCTCATACTCAGTCTGTGGAGTCCTTTAACGGCCAAATAAAAAACGAAATAAAGAAGCAGAAAGGGGTATTAACTACATATAGACCCAATTTCCTTAAAGAGTTTTGTTTATTTTATAACAATCGTGAGAAATATCAGTATATAATTTTTGATTTAATAAAAGTTTAATATGATTAACGATTTTTATTTATTTATTTATTTTATTTATTTTTTTTAATTTATTTATGTATTTATTTTTTATTTTTTATTTTTTTATTTTTTATTTTTTTATTCATCAGAGGTAGAATTTCCCCCCCGGGGGGAAAATTCTACCTCTGATCCCAAGATTTTATAGACCACTTGTTTGATTCAAGGTATTTAGTTCGGTCTATGAAATGCATTATCTGTGATACTTATATAAAGCTTAGTCTTTATAAACGTTCTATTGATGGATATGGTTGGAGGTGTTATAAGAATGGCTGCACAAACTTAAAAAAATACATTTCAATACGAAAGGGAAGTTTTTTTGATGGGTTTTCGATTGATATTAGAACTATTTTACGTGTGTTAATCAAGAAATGTGTGAAGCAGCCAACACACTCAATAATAGCCTCTAAAATTACATCGGATCGGACCATTAGAAAAATTTTTTATAAACTTAATAAGTTGATACCGGAAACTGATTTTAGTGAAGATAAACTTGGTGGCCCTGGAAAAATAGTGCAAATAGATGAAACCATGTTAAATTACAAGTGTAAGTCTCATCGTGGAAGATCTTACACAAACAGAACCGACGCTTTGTGTATTGTCGAGGTCGGGGATAAAATTGAAAGATCCTTTGCTAGAGTAATCGCGGATAAAGCACAAACCACTATTCTACCCATAATATCCTCACAAGTGCTTCCCCATTCGACTATAATGACCGACGAGCACAAGTCGTATAGCAGATTAAATAAAAATGGATATGAACATAAGACAGTATGTCATAAATATAATTTTGTTGATAAAAATACTGGTGCTCATACTCAGTCTGTGGAGTCCTTTAACGGCCAAATAAAAAACGAAATAAAGAAGCAGAAAGGGGTATTAACTACATATAGACCCAATTTCCTTAAAGAGTTTTGTTTATTTTATAACAATCGTGAGAAATATCAGTATATAATTTTTGATTTAATAAAAGTTTAATATGATTAACGATTTTTATTTATTTATTTATTTTATTTATTTTTTTTTAATTTATTTATGTATTTATTTTTTATTTTTTATTTTTTTATTTTTTATTTTTTTATTCATCAGAGGTAGAATTTTCCCCCCGGGGGGAAAATTCTACCTCTGATCCAGGTCTTCTAACCCTAGTTCAATGCTCTTTAAGATCATCCCTCCTTTTAAGCTACTCTTGTTCAGCCCTATTTTATTTAATTATATCACTCTGTAAGAACGGTAAGCGTATTAGCATAGCCAATGTCGATATTCGGCCAGGAGAAATTCATAAGAACCGCGACCTCCTCGATCGTATATTAGATAGCGGTTATGACATTTTACTTAGGGACTTCAACGTCAGAACTGGTCGTTGGATTAATGCAGCACTCCGCAGAGCCAGGATCGAATATCTTATTCATAAACCACCTTCCCCCACCTTTTATTGTTCAACAACTAATTCTCTCCTTGGCATATTACTGCTGCATAAAATGGGGTTGTTTAAACCAATTTGCCTTGAGCAGTCGCGCCATTAACAGACCTCTCATGACCTAATTCGCTGGCGGCTAGAGGAAGATACGTTGCTTAGAAGGAGGTTTAACATTGATCTTATCAGTGGCCGTCTTTCAGGCAGCTATACAACTCCGCCAGAATTGGAAATGAGTTTGACCGAATTTAATTCTTACCTCTCATCTGAAGCTACCGATCCTTTCGACTATCCATAAAGGTCAAATATACAATCCCACACCAATAAAACTCAAGGTCCAAGCTAAACTGTTATACCTTCCCAATCTCTCTGTTTCCGCCAGACAGGTCCTCTCAAATAAATACTAGAGCTCTAGATATAGATTCCAGCTGAGTAGGGATAGGGCGAGCATTGCTCACATTAACCCTTCTCAGTCTTTTTGGAGGATATTCAAGAAGGAGAAGTTTGTCTGATAGAATGGCAGAGCCTTGGGTTGGATCGGTAGCATGTATCTTGACAAAGTTTTGGAGGAGTCACTATCCCTACATAATTACGAAGCCATTCAATCTCCCCGACCTTTTTCAGACCAATCCCGCCCTGGGGTGACTACAGGAGTAGGAATCTATCTGTTTCAGATATCCTAAACTCTCGGGGCCCACTTCCGGGCACCTCCAAATCCAACGCGCCACTCTCCACTCGGGTCTGCCAGCTTTTGACAGACAGTCATAGAAAGGATGTCCCAGTCACAATGCTATTAGCCTCCCGTTTATATATTGCTGACATCAACATCCTTTGTCGAGTGTTTTTACCTTAAAAAGAGATTGGTCACTTGTCCTAAAGAACTGCAGTCCATCTCGATTCAAAACGCCCTCCTCTTCATCTACGAAAAAGCGCTTGCGCGTAGAATCCGCAATCATCTATCAAGGCGTAATTTAATCCCACCTAGTTTTCATTTGTTTGTCAAAAGGCATTAGGTTCATTCAGTAATTGGTGAAGTGCATCAGTTTTGTCAGGATAATAGTCATCAGCTTGTTATGACTGTTTTTCTTGATTTTTCAGATGCATTTGACCGAATCTCCATTCCCTTCATTATCTCTTCTCTTAAGTCCCTCAGGTTGCCTGCGAGAACTGTTAACAGGATGAAGATTTTGCTGTACACCGAGCGGTTCTATTATGAAGACGACTCTGATGCACCTCAGTTCTACCCTATTACAGGTGTGCCTCAAGGCTCCCCAGTTTCTCCTATCTATTTCCCTTGCTGCCTCCATTGTTATATTCAAGACATTTAAACGTGATCAACGTACTGTGGTATGTGCTGATGATACCACACCCTTATTTTCTAGACACAAGTGCAAAGATGTAGTCTCGGACATCAACCGTTTCTTTTAAAGATTTAAAGATCATTTTTTTTCATCCAGTCTTATTTTAAAATCCAACAAATCGCAGGTGGTAGTCTATCATGGCGCCCCTGCCACCAAAAAGAAGATTAAGATACTAGCGCTCTCTGCACTCTCCTCCATTTGGCAGCCTCAACCACTCCCCATCTTCACGAGTCGACTAAAATATCTAAGGTTCACCGTTACTTTAAATTTGTCAGCGAAAGCTGACCTGGATAGACTTAAACGTATCCTTAAGAGCTCTAGATGGGCTCCAAAACGGCCCCAACATCTGTCATTGAATGTGAAAACCTAAGTACGCCTTTGGGTACCTGGGATATCTCGGGATTAGTCTTATTTTCAAGGGGACGTCTCCCAGAGCAAAGACTGAGGTTTCTTAAGCTCTTCATATCAAGATTACCGAGCATAATCCGTCTCGACTGGAGTGTTAGGGGGTGAAATACCCCGTATGGTTTAGTCGGAAGGCGGCGCGCTGGTGCGGTCGGAGGGCTCAGATCCCTCTGGACCTATGGACGTAATGATAAAAAGGAAGATAAAGGAAAGGCTCCGACTGGAATGGACAATTGATTTTTTATTTTGTGTGTTCTGTTTTAATTTCTGAATTTTTTATCAATTATATAGTTATTTAACAATACCCCTTTTTTAATTTACGTTACCAGCTAAATGTAATACAAGCGAAATAACGGCGATGGTGTTTGATTGAACATAAATTTAACAATGTTTAATAACAGTTGATAAATAACTGTTTTGCGGATTTCTGATAATGCCTGCAGCAATAGCTAGCAAAACATAAAAATACATTTATTTCTGTTTATGCTTCTGCTTCAATAAAGCAAGAACTTATGTAAGTATCGAAAAAAGAAACGAATACAGTATTGAATGCAATATAATGGTCGTATAATCGAAGCAAAGTTAAACTTTAAAATAATCGTAGCAACGTTAAACGTTAAAAAATAATCGCATATCTATTAAACCGGTGCAATTTTGTCAATATTAAGAAAATTATCAAAAATAAAATAACACAATCATTTTGCACATCGCTAACCAAGGAAACTATTTACAGGCGAATACGACGTGACCTCAAAATTTAAAATACAAGTTATGGTGTCAATCACGGAATCAAAAAATTAATTTTTTATTTAGAAGTAAATTTTAATAGCAAAAAAATGAGGTTTATATAAATGAGGACATTAAACTCATGTTAATTTAACTTGATTGCATCTGTGAGCTGAAATTCTTCGGTTGTGGCACGAACTTATGCTCACGGGTATTGTTTCTATTCTTGATACAGCAGGACGCTACTTATTAGCCTGGGTCGAATTAACGTTGAATCGCAATACAGACGTTCTGAGTTCAAATTCGATCATCGCCGGTGTACGGAGTAAGCAGATAATAAGGGTCGAAACGTGGAATGTAGGTATGTGTCAGCAGCTGATGAGGCTCACTAAGGCTGATTAGTAGCGTACTGCTGTATCAAAAATAAGATCAATACCTGTGAGGATACTGTCGTGCTACAATCAGAATAAACTCATATTATTACAACTCCATAATTTACATTTGAAACAATTAATAATGATTGTCTAATTAGTACTGTAAGCATCTAAGACACTCGGTTTATCAATTTGCTTACAACTTAAATGTATTCGAAAAATTCAACTTATTTTCAAGTACACAATGCAGTACATTCAAAATATTTAAATAAAACAGCTAGCTAAAGCGTAAAAGAAACCATTTTTCCAAAACCGCCTTTAAGTATTAACGTCGGAAGAACAAAGAACTTCGTAAAATCCAGTTTTCCAGCATAAATGAATACGAATTTGGAAGAAAAGGACGATATTAAGGTATTTACTGAGTCTGAACCAACGACGACAAAGGTTAGTGATGTTTCTTTGATTAACGGTGATGGGGAGGTACTTCCTCCCATTCCAAAACTCAAATATTTCATAGTCATCAAACAATATCGAATTTACCCTGTCACCTTGATGATACTGATATTAAACTACTAGAAAAATCCTTTAAGGTTTCTAACTTCAGGTCTATTCTGGGTAAAGAGGGTGACCCAACACCCATTGGGTTCTGCTCTGCCCCACTGGAATACGGAGAAGTACTTATGAACTCTAAATGTAACCCCTTTTGGGCTTTAATCATTGTTTTACCCTTATTGGAAAATATGAATATACCTATCCTCACTGCAGCCGGTGTCACAAATGGGGACACTGGGCCTCCAGCTGCAGTGAGACACCTACGTGTGGATCGTATGGGTCGTCCCACTGTGCGGCTCTACAGACTGATCTTCGTTGTGAGCCCCCCCATCATGCTCTAATTGTGGGGGGGGTGCCATCCTGCCTGGAGCAAGAGATGTGTTCAATTAAAACAATACTATGGCGAATTCCACAAGTCCGGTGCCGTGCTTAAGCCTGTAAATTTTTCGAGTGCTGCCTCCCTACGCACGGGGATGCTAACATAATGCGTGCGATGGATGCGAGAGTGAAAGCAGTTTAAATTAAAATGGAAAACCTAATTTCAAAGGTTGTGCCTGCATTCTGCACAAATCCTTCGATTCCTTCTGCCACAATTCCGTCATCTAAAAAGGGGGGCTTCGGTCCATCCTGTCCCCCCGCTCAAGATCGGTAAAATGCTGAGTGGCAAATAGCATAGGGGAAATAAAGACGCAGCCCAGGGGCAAGTACCGACGCCGGGTGGGGCTAGTGGCGGAAAGAGTTATCTTCCTGCACCTAGCTCTGTCTAGGTAGGCAATCCCCCCATCAAACTAATCCATCACAATGCAGAGTACTCGTGAGCTTTTTTCACTGAATGTCCTTCAGTGGAATTGGGGAAGTGCTTGTGCCCTTAGACTTTTATAGGGTAGAGATGCTGATGTTATAGTCCTTCAGGAAACGCAGTCTATCCGTCTTCCCCAGGACATTACTCGATTTATCCCAAAGCATATCTGTTCCTACTATACTCCGTACATAACCCCACCTCACTCCTCTTCATCTCAAGGACTCTTGACCTTAGTTAAGTGCTCCTTAAGGTCCTCTCTCCTATTAAACTACTAACGTATAGCCATGTCTTGTTTAGTAGTTTCACTTAATAAGAACGGTAAACGCCTCAGTCTAGCCAATGTCTACATCCGTCCAGAGGAAATTCACAAGAACCGTGACCTCCTGGATAGTATTATTGACAGCGGTTATGACATGATACTTGGGGATTTCAACGACAGAACTGGTCGTTGGATCAACGCATCACTTCGCAGAGCCAGGAACGATTACTTTATTCACAAACCACCGGCACCCACTTTTCATTGCACATCAACAAATTCAATCCTCGACATTTTACTGCTTCACTCGAGGTGGTTGCTTAAACCTCTCTGTACGAAACTGTCGCATCAACAGTTGACCACCTATCGCGACTTCATTCGTTGGAGGATAGATGAGGATACGTCGCTTCGAAGGAGGTTATACTTTGATCCGATCAGAGTGGCCTTCTTACAGGCGGCTATCCGACTCTTCCCAATAATAGGAAAAGAGAGTTTAACCGAATTCAATATCTACCTCTCTTCGCAAGCTACCGCGATTTTATCGACTACCTATAAAGGTCGCTTATACAATCCCACTCCGACAAAACTCAAGGTCTTAGCTAAATTGCTGAACCTTCCTAATCTCTCTGCTTCCGCCAGACAAACCCTCTCGAATGAATACTGGAGCACTAGATATAGGTTCCAGCTGAGTAGGGATAAGACGAATATTGCTCGTTTTAACCCGTCTCAGTCTTCCTTATGGAAGATATTCAGGAAGAAGTTTGTGTGTTGGAAGGATAGGGGATTGGGTTGGATAGGTAAGATAGGCATTGAAAAACGTTTGGAGGAGTCACTAGCCCTTCATAACTATGGAGCCACTCAATCATCTCAACCAATCTCGCCTTGGGGTGACTTCAGGAGTAGGGAGTATTTTTAACAGATATCCTTAACTCCTGGGGTCCACTCCCGGGCACCTCTAAATCCGTCGCTCCACTTTCCTCTCGAGTCTGTCAGCTTTTGACAGCCGATCAGAGAAGAGAGGTGGCCGTCACAATGCTTCTAGCCTCCCCATCCGATGTAGCAGGCATCAATATTAGTAAGAGAGTTTTTATTCCTAAGAAAAAATCCTGCTCATGCCCTAAAGATCTGCGACCCATTTCGATTCAAAATTCCCTCGTGTCGATTTACGAAAAAGCGCTTGCGCGTAAAATTCGCGACCTTTTGATTAGGCGTAATTTGATCCCTCCTGGTTTTCATGGGTTTGTCAAAGGTCGCTCGGTCAATTCAGCAGTAGGTGAGGTGGATCAGTTTTGTGGGGATAATATCCATCGTCTTGTAGTGGCTGTTTTCCTTGACTTTTCTGCTGCATTTGACCGCATCTCCATTCCCTTTGTGATCTCTTTTCTTATGTCCCTCGGGTTGCCTGCGAGAATAGTAAACAGGGTAGAGATAATGCTGTACACCAAGCGATTTTATTATGAAGACGATCCTGATGCGCGTCAGTTCTACCCTATTACGGGTGTGCCTCAAGGTTCACCACTTTCTCCAATCTTGTATCTTGCTGCCTCCATTTATCTATTCAAAACATTTAAACGTTAACAACGTCTAGTGGTGTACGCTGATGACACCACAGCCCTGTTCTCTGGTCACAGGTGCAAGGACGTAGTCTATGACATCAGCCGTTTCTTTTTAAGATTTAAAGACCAGTTGCCCAAGTCCAATCTTGTCCTAAATTCTGCAAAATCGCGGGTGGTCGTCTTTCATGACACCTCTTTAACAAAGAAAAAACTTAAGAGATTAGCACTCTCTGCGCTCTCCTCCATATTTGCCTATGAAACACTCACAACCTTCACAAGTCGAGAAAAATACTTGGGGTTCACCGTTACGGTGAAATGGTCTGCGAAAGTTGACCTGGATAGACTCAAACGTATCCTGAAGAAAGCTAGGTGGGCTCTGAAACGGGCCCAACATCTGTCGTTGATAGGGAAAACCCAGGTGCGCCTCTGGGGCACCTGGGCTATCTCGGGATTAGTCTTTTTCTCTAGAGAACGTCCCCAGGGCAAAGGCTAAGGTTTCTTAAGCTCCTCGTCTCTCGTTTACACAGCATAGTCCGCGCCTATTGGATTCCTCGGGGGATGAAAGACCCTGGTGGTTCAATCGGAAAGCGGCGTTTTGGATCGGTTGGGGGGGGGGCTCAGATCCATATGGATTTGAGGTTTTGAAGCATGAAGAAGAGCTGGGTTGACGTAAACGATTATACTGTCGTTTTTGTATTTATGAAAATCTTATTATTATTGCGGCAGCCAACGAAAACCTATAATACGAATAACCACCTTCTTAATATAAGAATTAAATGCTTCAAAATGTAAATTCAGAGTGGTGATTTAAACTAGTAACTAAATTTGAACAACAAATTACTAGCAACTTAAATTATTTAGCAATTAAATAAATAAATTATTAATTTATTTAACTAGTAATTAATTAGTTGTAACTAAATTTGAGGTAGTAACTGAATTTTTAGTTTTAAAGCAGAAAATAAAGATACACTTGTATACTCGCATTATATATGACTCGCATCTAATAATTATTATAACTCGCATCTAACCAAAATCATAAAGAACTAATGGAAATGTGTTTTTACATGAAAGAGGTAATTATGAATACCTCAAATCTTCATCATAACACATTAAAAATAAAGCAATTAAATTGCAAAATTGTGATAAGAGAACAATTTTAGCATTACAATATAAACAGGTACAGTTCACTGTTTTATTATGTAAAGAATTTAATATTCTTTACATAATTAATTCTTAATTATGAATTCTTAATTACACAATTAATTCTTAATTTAATAAATGTAAGAATTTACATTTTTTACAAGTTAAGGATTTATCTTCTGAATTATTATTATAATTAATAATTAAGATACAATTGGCCAATTTGAAAGAACCCTATTATGTAAACATTTTGAAAATTAAATTATTATAAAAAATTAAAAATTATTATAATATAATAATATAAAAATTGTGTTTCGAATGCTCAAAACTAGTCGAGACAACGAAGCGAGACTTGATGTAATGTGTTCCGGTCTGTCGGAAAACCGATTTCAGTAAAAAAAGATTGATTTTTACGTGGCAAATGCGTGCCGGCACACACTTACATCACCATAACAACAAAAAACAAAAATCTAAGTCATGTGTCGAAAAGGTGGAAAAGAATGAGGTATTTGAATGTGATAAAGGAGGGAGCGCGACGGACGTCGAGAGGAAGCTAATTCAAGGCGAGGGGCGGGGACGATAAAGGATCGGATACCGTAGTTGTTGGAGTAATTAGGAACGTAGAGAAAGAAGGAATTACGGGAACGCAGCGATAGAGAGGTGGGGTGAGTGTTGTCTAAGAAAGGGAGGTTGATGAACTATGGAGAGCCGACAGCGATGAGACGAAAAGTTACTAGAAGGCGGAGTTAGATGCGGATGTGGATTGTGGGCCAGGAGAGTTGGACAAAATATGTGAATGTGTGGTCGAAGAGACGGATAAGTATGACCACTCGAACAGCGGAGTTGATGATACGTTGTAAGGGTAGGATGATGGATTTCGGAGAATTGGCGAAAAAGATAAGGCAGTAATCGATATTACGGAAGAGAAGTGATGGAAGAAGATGCATATAAGAACGGAAGTTGATAAGTGTGCGCATACGGCAAATGTCACGGAGAACAAAGTTAAACAAGCAGACCTTGTCAAGGACGAAGGGTTTATGGACAAGGTGATCATCGAAATGGAAGCTTAAGAAAGTGAGATTATTGACTATGGGAATGATTGATAAGGCAAAATATAAATGGGGAGGAGATGGGCTAGGTTGTCAAGAGAGGATCCACATTATTTTAGACTTGTCGAGGTTTAGAACGAGATTAAGATAGGAGAGACGTTTGTAGATATAAGAAAGGCAATTGAAGGCAGAAATGCCGAAGTAGTGTATGCGATGGTCAGGTTTATGAGCATAGATGAGAATGTCATCGTCATATTGCATAACGTTCAAGGAATAAGATTTGGTAAACAAAGAGAGGCGGCCAAGCAGAATAGTAAAGATCAAAATACCTAGGACTGAACCTTGTGGGACCCCGCAGAAAATAGGGATAGGAGGGGAGGATGATGAATTAGAAAATAGGCGAAAAAAATCGGTCGGATAGATATGAGGCAAACCATGCTAGGGAGGAGGAAAAAAGTCGCAATCATGACAAAGGCGAGAAAGGAGGATTGAGTGGTCGATGATGTCGAAGGCGGATGAGAGGTCGAGGGAGATGATAACAATATAGAGGGCCTTGTCAAGAGAAATGAGTAAGCCGTTGTAAATTTTCATGCATGCGATTTCAGTAGAGTGATTAGAGCGGAAAGCGGATTAGAAAGGAGGGTAAAGATTGGATGAACAGACATAAAAGGTGATATGTAATTAAGAAATTACATTTCTTGGTTGCAATATTCTAAAATAACGCAGTATCGTATTCCTCTTCTGTCGGCAGTGTGTTTATAATATCACGATAAGCGAAAAACATTAAAATAAACAGAATGAGTCGAACTAATCAAGTGTGAATATTTTGTCACGTTTGTTATAGCAGCTTCTGGTGGCTTGGGTGATTAGGCGCATATAGTTCTGCAACATATCTTTACACGTCAGTCTGACACACAATGAATCACAGTCATATAGCCAGCGCAGAACGCCAGCCCCACATATCCTTAACGGGGCACACCTTTCCCCCCGATTCTATCCGGTTCATCAACATTCTATCCAACTACGAATTCAAAAACATCTCCATTGGACCCACGCATATCCTCGCTCCCTCTTTCACCGATTTTATCCGGTTCATCAGCATTCTATCCAACTACAATTACAAACTCATCTCCACTGACCCACACATATCCTTAGCGGGGCACCCGACATCATCGATGTCCCCGATCGTTTTGCTGCCTACACCTCACTGTCCATCTCCGATCCTGGTCTATCTGATCACTTTCTCGTCACCATTAATCTCACTTAAAACCACACGCCACATCAAAAACTTACCATCCTACGTCGCCCTTAGAGAAATCGTGATATCCCTCTTTTCCGCTCTGCCTTACTCAAATCGTCTCTATCCTCTCCCGCAATAACATCTTCCTCTCCTCACGATATCGCCTTCATTTTCGATTCTAAACTCATATCCACTCTCGATCTTTTATTGCAATTCAAGACTCACCCTCACCGTCGCTTGCACCGTGCCCATGATTTGACATTCAATGCTTAATCTCAAGGCGTCGACTCCGTCATGCTGTTCGAGTCTCTAGACGTGATTTCCGCTCGCTCACTTCGTCTATCCGTGATTCCCATCTTGCTCTTCGTCGGTCTCATCTCAGCCTACTCTGTACAAATGTAACTCCTTCTGGCAGCATAAAATAATCACTTCATTCAACTTTAAGTTTCTCTGGCATACTTATAACTCAAGCCTTGCTCGCTCGTCTTGGTTTTGCAACATAAATCCCTATAATTATTCGTCATTTCTTTAGACCGATGTTTCCACATAACTCTCAAACACCCCCGTCTATATCTCATCCCACTCTTCACCACCACGCACCATCCTACTGGAACTCTTGCATCTTCTCCCTGTCTCATCTGTCAGTTTCATCTGTTCTCACATCTTTGCCCAGCAAAGGAGGTGTTTGAATGTGATAAAGGAGGGAGCGCGGCGGACGTCGAAAGGGAGTTGATTCCAGGCGAGTGAGGCGGCGACGAGGAAGGATCGGAGACCGTAGTTGTTGGAGTAATTGGGAACGTGGAGTAAGAGGGAATTACGGGAACGCAGCGATAGCGAGGTGGGGCGAGTGTCGTCTAAGAAAGGAAGGTTGATGAACGATGGGGAGCCGACAGCGATGAGACGAAAAGTTACGAGAAGAAGGCGGAGTTTGATGCGGATGTGGATGTTGGGTCAGGAGAGTTGGACAAAATATGTGGATGTGTGGTCGAAGCGACGGAGACGAAAGAGCACTCGAACAGCGGTGTTGACTATTCGTTGTAGGGAGTAGTTTGATGGATTTTGGAGAATTGGAGAAAAGGCTAAGGCAGTAATCGATTTTAGGGAAAAGAAGCGATGAAAGAAGAGACATACAAGAACGGAAGTCGATAAGGGGGCGGATACGGCGGATGTCACGGAGAATTAAGTTAGACGAGCGGACCTTGTCACGGACGAAGGGTTTAAGGGAAAGGTGATCATCGAAATGGAAGCCTAAGAAAGTGAGATTGTGGACTATGGGGATGATCGATGAGGCAAAAGATACAGTGGGAGGAGATATGTTTGGTTTACGGGGGAGGATCCACATTATTTTGGACTTGTCGGGGTTTAGAACGAGATGGAGATTGGAGAGACGTTTGTAGATAGAAGAAAGACAGTTGGAGGCAGAAATGCCGATATCGTGTATGCGATGTGCGGGTGCATGAGCATAGATTAGAATGTCATCGGCGTATTGCATGACGTTAAAGGAGTAAGGTTTGATAAACGGAGAGAGATCGCCAAGCAGAAGAGAGAAAAGCAGGGGACCTAGGACTGAACCTTGTGGGACTCCGCAAAAAATAGGGATGGGAGGGGATGATGATGAATTAGAACAGACGCGAAAGGAACGGTCGGATAGATATGAGGCAAACCATGCTATGGAGGAGGAAGAAAAGCCGTAATCATAACGAAGGCGAGAAAGGAGGACGGAGTGGTCGACAATGTCGAATGCGGAGGAGAGGTCGAGGGAGATGAGAACACTATATAGAGCCTTGTCTCGAGAAATGAGTAAGTCGTTGTAAACTTTCATGCAGGCGATTTCTGTGGAGTGATGTTGAAGTAAACTCTTACAAATATACGTACAATTAATGCCAGTTCAGATAAAAAGTATCTATAAGAATATATTGAAACTGTCGTCATTCCATTCTATATTTAACCCTCAGTCTTAACTAAAAATAAATTTATTTTTAGACACAAAATTAATTTGTTTTAAATTGCTTCGGTGTTTGGTAAATGTAGGTATATCTCCCTGCATATCAATTACAAGTAGAGATACTGTTAACTTATATTTTCATTGTCATTTTCCTGAGTTCATTGACAACATTAAATAACCACTGGTAATTGTTTGTAGTGTCTAATTGGTAGTGTCTAATTTCGGAAATTTTCGATTAAACAGTTGGTTTTGTTTCGATACCACACACATATTTTATATCAATTAAATTAGAATTGCATCCATTGTTTCACAGCCATTCTTGATTTGAAAAACAATAATTCCAAATAAAACCCTTTTCAGTTTAAACCCTTCCCAGTTTAAAAATTCTTGGTTACTAACTACTTACATTTGAGAAATAATTAACATACATGAATATGTACAATGTCTCCCCGATTCTGAAGGTAATCATTTCAACGGCTCTTATTAAATACTTCTGCAAACAAAGCTTATACACAAATAATCAATCAACAAATAATCTATCGACACACAATCAGCGAATAAATCAATGATTTCTGGAACGTGCGCTATCTGTTCACGACCGTACGCTTTGACAAAGAAAGGAAGATTAAGAGTGCACAAAGTCAATGGTAGTCGATGTTTGGGCTCTGGATGCGAACCACGTTCAGTTCGACAGTTGCATGATATCATGAGTAATCAATTATTCCTTATAACTACTCCAAATATCAACGCTTAATGTATTCTGATCAAAGCATTGATATTTTGAACACAGTGTGGTCTTTTAATGCATCAACAATAAAACGAATACCATGGTCAGTGCGTGCGCGTGCTGCTCATTTAATGTCCTCGCTTATCAATGAGGCATTTTGTCAACAATCAGTGGAAAGCTGGACCGCCCTACTTTGCTTTTCAAAACTCTGTTTTATTTCTGGGGTCGAATACAAAACAAGAGGCGAAAGAAACATAAAAAACGCATCGCGGACATGTTTTCATTAATGAAATCGCGAGACCTTCGGAGTTTGCTTTCGTTGACATATTCATATGTTAGGTCCGGAATCCCCAAGTCAAAATCATCTGGAAAGATTTTAAGCAAATCTAACTCGCAAAAAGATTTTATTGATCTCGCACGAATCGGCAACTTCAGTAAGGAAATGCGGAGACTCACATATGATGGAATTTGCACCTCTACACCGCTGGTAAGAAATAAGCTAGAGAGTCTGCATTTGGTAACTGGCACTGTGATTAATAAGATGCCACCAAGGTCCCAACCAATATGAGTAGATTCTGAGGCAGTCATGACTTCTATATTCGCTTTTCCCAAATCTACATCTGGATGTTTGGGTTTGCGCCCTGAACATCTACAGGACATGATATCTGCTGATCATGAAAACCTTTTATCGCGTCTCACGAACCTTGTAAATCAGTTGATAGATGGAGTAGCGCCACGAGAGTTATCCGATTTCCTTGCTGGTGCCGACCTGATCGCGCTAAACAAGCAATGTGGAGGGATCCGACCAATTGCAGTTGGTAAAACGCTCCGTCGTCTGTGTTCAAAATGCATATGTCAGAGGTTGCGAAACAAATTTTCCACCACTCTTAATCTTCAACAGGTCGGGGTGTCGACTTCGAACGGCATGGAACTCATCATTCATGAGGCCAAAATCAAAAACCACGAGCAAATTAATAATTCAGATTGGGTGTGGCTAAAGGTTGACGTACGCAATGCCTTTAATTCACTGAGTCGTGGTGTAATTATTCAAGCCGTCGATTGTCAAAGTTGAGACCTATGGCGGATGGAACGTTGGCGGACTACGTCTTATCCGTAGAATAGCGCGCTACCTTGCAGCTCGTCGAAACATTCCTTATTCACGGGTAGCTGAGGAATTATTTCAGCGAATATCGATCGCGCTAATGAGAGGGAATGCCAAGGCTCTCCTAACAAGCCTACCCGACGACGACAACGGCTGGAATCGAGTGTCTATTGATTGCAGTGAGGATCCTCAATATCGACTTTTCGCACTGCACCCCTCAACATCCATTATTGACGAATCCAACTAACAAATATTGCTGCAACAGGGAAATGAACAGAATTGCAGTAGTGAGGAACTAGAAATTTCAAATCTAGTTGGAATGGAGGTACACGCCGTTACCGATAATTTCGGAAATTTTGGAATTCCGTGTTTTGCGAGCGAGTGACAAGCGACTGTCTAGTAAGTACTTAAATAAAATCGAGGAATACTTGTGGTTTGGATCACAAAAGCAGGGAACGTTCAACAATGTGACAGCATACAGAGACCAAAGCGAATATCCAAAAAAAGATTTTTTGACTTAGTACAAAATATCTGTGAAAAAGATATGTATACAAACGGAGAAACTAAGTTTCTTTCTTAACGCCATCACGCGATCACACTTCTGCCTCGATATGTTTGTGTTTTATGTCCAAAAGCAACATATTCTAGCAGCGAGAACCGAAGATGTAGTCGACAACAAGGCAAATCTATCGACAAGCAACAATCTGATATGATGCGGATAAGATTGGTCGAAACAAGAAAAGTCAAAGAAAATTCGATTTTGACTTCATGGCCCGCCTCGGAAACATGTTCTTCCAACGAATTTAACCGGCACTGGAACCGAATAAAATATCGTTCTTCGTCCTATTAAAACTACAACTACCAAAGACCAGCTATGAAGGGCTCGAAGCTTCCAACTCAGGCGTCAGTGAACAGTACAAAACAATCCAGCAACAAGCAACAGCGACTACGAGAGATCGTGACGGGCAGGCCAGCGAACTAATTGGGCATCGGAGACAATTGAGAAATGCGAAAACGTCAAGCAATGCTAGTTACAGAGGGAGAAAGCGAATGGGTCGATGTCGCGACCATTTATCGGCCCAACTTATCCTTCACAAGGTCGGAGAGCCGCTTTTTCGAAGACGATGCAAAAGATTCAAACATGGGGTCTTCACACGAGGATCTAAGCAGGGAAGATAAAGCGTTGTCCATAGCAAGGGGATAACCGCGATTGGCAAGGTGAGGCGGACACTCCTTTGAATATGGAGTCGCGTGAAGACGCAGAATTTTTAGACAACGAGGGCATCTCTTGCGCTGCCCGTATAGACGACGGACTGCATGAGGATTTACGCTGACATAATGGATAATTCTATTCTTTTTGTAGATTGAATATTAGCAATTATTTCCAGTAAAACAGTTTCCATTTAATATGTAAATATTACTGTCTTCAAGAAACCTGTAAATTTTGAAAATATATGTACTAGTATGGTATTTATAGGGCACTATGTATACATTGGATAAAATGAACTAAATTAGGGGAAATGAACTAAATTAATAATAATGAAAATTCCTATAATTCGCCAGAAACGATACTTGGACGTTCTTATGAAAAAGCTTAGAAGAAGTGTCAAATGTGATTTGTGTGTAGTAGAGATAACAGGTGAAGTACACAAATATCAGCAATTGTATTATTTTTAAATGCTCTAATCGGGAATGCAATCTGCATAGCACAACAAAAATCTGTAAAATAGTGGAAATAAATTTACGCAATATAATCTAAGCCTAAAATAATCGAGAAAAGACTGTGTGGTGAAGACACAATATGTCGATAAAAAACAAAATATAAACTCAGGACATGAATGACTTATTCTTAAATGAGTGAATGTGGATGGATAGGAATGCTGGGAAAACTTTTAATTCTATACTTTATTTATTGAAAAAATAACATTAATTGTTTTGGAGAAAAACATGCGGCTATATCTCTGAGGGAAAACAAACCTAATCACATGCATCTCGGTTATTGAATGACGTAAAATATTCTTTCAATTATACGGTTAATTAAAACCAATATTAATGATAAAGAAGGTGTATATCTAGATATGAACATTAAATTAACATTAACTAAAACTACTATTAATTTATATCGTAAAGATGACATATTTAAATTTACAAGAAACATATTTTTGCATGAGCATTCATGCATACCATATAATATAAAATATAATACATTAAATAATGAAATTTTAAGAATTGCAACAATATGTAATGATATTGGCTTTCTTAAAAATCATTTAAATAATTTAATAGATACATATTTTAAACTAGGTTACTATAAAAATAACATCAAGCAGAAAATAGTAAAATATATAAATCAACACAATAATATAAAGAATAAATTTAAACTCTTAAGTGGCAAATTTTTATGGATGGATAATAAATAATATACTTTGTATTAGAATAAGATACTAGATAGTTATTTCAGAGGAAATACATCATTAGCATGTATTTGGCCCCGCTGCTATGTTGGGTAGAGGAGTTAGGGGCCGAAACCTGATAGCATAGCAGTTCCTCCTGATGACCTCTAATTCTTATTCCGAAACAACGTCTGTTATTTATTAGTCAATTCATAAAAATTGAGCTTTTCTTTTAAATTCTAACTTTATATTAATTTAAAATTATATAAAATCTTATATAATCATTTATTATTTAATTATTTATAATTATTTATCTTTATTTTTATTTATCAATACTATAAAATAAGTATACTTAGCTGATCTTATTAGTCATAGGGTTTTAAAAGTGGTAGCCAAGCATTTCCGTCACATGCGACTAAATGGGTTAAGACAATAAATGGGTTTGAATTTGGACTTTGTTAACATTATATTTTTGTTTAGGATTTGTAAAAAATCAGGCCTTATAATCTGTGTTTATGCCTGTATTCCGAGCTTACAATCGATCAATATAATAATAAGCTAAAACTGATTGTAATATTCGTCTTTCAGCTAAAGACTTAGCATAATAATTTTGCAATCTGGTGATCTACCGACGATAACTTTGCCAATATATACCAACATACATTTAAAAACGTTAAGAATCGATGGTCTAGGAAGTAGAACTAAAGTAAAGCTACAAGGTGATACATTGGTAGATTAAATTATGCAAATCAACATAGCAAAATACAAATATACTCTAAGCGACTAATGTTGCGACATTAAATGTAGCGTGTGTTGTGTGATCCTTCACATTTTTCAAACTTTAGGTTTGAATAAAACAGCTACTAGCTAAATATTTGAAATTGAACAATACTAGCAAGTAATGAAATAAAATATCATTTTAATGTATGTAAAATGGAATAAAAACGATTGTATTATTTAAATACATGTTATAAATTTGTAGTTTACTCGATGATTATTAACTGATCAAAGGAGATAGTGGATATAATTTTTATTGTAATCGAATTGCCGATAGCTAACTGTATCATAATCAAGACAAAATTTTATAAAAAATTTTAAAAATTGATGGTTATATGATGATTACCATTTCGAAGAAGTTCAAACGATTAGTCATGTCTCTTTATTCATCAAAACATCAAACTAAAATTCATAGTGAACAACAAAATAAACAAGAAAGAACATTAGCGATGAAACACAAAAACAATAACAATGAGAAAAAAGAAACATTATTTAAAATAAAATGAATTATAAGATTGATTAAAAAATAGTAAATAGTTTTAAATAATGAATAAACTACAAAATACAATTCCAAAATATATGTTATTTAATCAATATCGAGTTTAATTTTAAAAATCAATTTATTTTGACTTTTTGCATAAAAATGTTTTTTGTATTTTACGTTCAAGAATGTTATTCTCCACCGAAATCACTTCACTTCTATCGAACGCTATTGCATGATAATAGCTTAAGAGATTATCTAAAACAGATCCTGATCCAATTCGTTTCTTTACAGAATATTTATTTTGAACAATACGTTTTGATAAACCCTGCCTCGATTGACCTATATACACGTTATCACAATTAACACAAGGTATTTAATATACAATACCATCTTTATTGTATTGTGGTTTGAGTTTAAATGTATTTTTAATTTTTGGATTTTTATATTTTATAAACAACTATGATATTGTTGCCATTTGCTGGAACATTTGGCATGCTTAACTATTTCGCTGTTCCATCTATCATCAATATATGATACACCCATATATTGTATCTCTAGTTGTGGTCCTATAATCGTAACGCCGTTTCCTTTGAAATAAGACGTTTACGCCGTTACGGAGTCCGCTTTTTTCATTGTCACGCAAATTGGCCTTATTGATGGTTGATGTTCGTTTGCGCGAAGAACGCAGCCGTACCATCGTTGTCACCTATTCGCAAAGTTCATTGAAACACCATTTCGTATTGTTGATGCGACGGTTTTGTTTTACGACTAGCTTTCCACGAAGTCTATCGCCAACCCTCTTCCTTTCTCTGCACGGCTTGGCCTGGCCATGAGGGAGTTGATATTATACATATATATACATATATATTTACATTTATATTGTTAAGAATAAACCGACACGGGTGAACACAGCGTTGTTGAAACGTTTCACCCCGAAAAGCTTCTTTAGTCAATCTTAAAGTCACAATACACTGTCAATAAATCACATATCACTTAAAGAAGATAAAACTATACAGAAAAAAGAGAGAAAAGGAACGTAGATACACTTAGCCGACATCGCGCCACTGGTAGATGTGGTTATCTGTGTTCACATCAGGTTGTAAATCTGTGTGTAATCGTCCGATCCATTGTTGCTCAATCTTTTTTCTATCATCTGTATCACTCTCCACTCCTATAATTTGGTATTTGAATTGGTGGGCACACCCTTCCGTTATTGTGTGAGAAGCAACCCCATAGCTTATAGCTTTATTTTAATGTGGTGGCGACGCTTAGTGAGAAGGTCTTTGAGTGCGTTCACTGTTTCGCTTACTTATTGTGCCGTGTATATTCTGCATGAATCGTGATACAATACTCCACGTGTCTTGCAGTTTGCACTGACTCTCAGGGCCTATGTGCTTACTGTAACTGAGCTTTTGAACGAAGATTATGTATCAATGTCAACATAACACTTACATCTTTTATCATTAAAATATGATGAATTGTGATTGATGTATGCTTTAGGTTTGTTCAGTTTACTGTGTACAAGAGTTGATCAGATTGTACGTATTATAAGATATAACACTCGTGGCTTCTTTATTTTTGCTTCGTATTGATAATTTACCTGCTTAACTAATTTAGTCGCATCGTGCTGAAATGTCTTCAGCGGCAATGACAATTAAGACAATTAGGCAGTGTTGGAAACTCCTTTATTCACAATGTCACACAGGCAACCGAAACGACCAGTGATTACTTCATTCCACTGATGAGTGCTGCCGAATACTTATTGGTCGTCTAGAAGTGACATGGTGACTGAAAGTCGTGAATCGAAGTCAAGTCTACCAAGCAACACCATTCAGCATAAATGCTGTATTTCGTGAGAAATCCTGAACCGTTGTCTACTCAGCATATCCGTGCACTACTATTTTACATGCCGCATCCATTAAGGATCCAACGAGTGCAGCGACAATTCAGCAACAACCTTTCAACAGTGTTTAAGGATTGTCCGCACAGCAATTCGATCTGGTAAAGAGCGTAATCCTCAGACAATTAAGCAAAGTGTCGAAAACGCCTTTATTCACAATGTCACACAGGCAACCGAAACGGCTAGTGAGTACTTCATTCTACTGATGAGTGTTGCCGGGTACTCATTGGTCGTCTAGAAGTGACATGGTGACTGAAAGTCGTGAATCGAAGTCCAGTCTATCAAGCAACACCATTTAGTATAAATGCCGTATTTCGTAAGAAATCTTGAACCGTTTTCTACTCAGCATATCCGTGCCCTATTATTATACATGCCGTATCCAACGAGTGCAACGACAATTCAGCAACAACCTCTGCCTAGTGTTTAAGGATGGTCCGCACAGCAATTTGATCTGGTAAAGAGCGTAAGCCTCAGTCAATTAAGCAAAGTGTCGGAAAAGCCTTTATTCACAATGTCACACAGGCAACCGAAACGACCAGTGTGTACCTCATTCTACTGATGAGTGTTGCCGGGTACTCATCATTTCGATGCTGAAGTGGTCGTCTAGAAGTGACATGGTGACTGAAAGTCGTGAATCGAAGTCCAGTCTATCAAGCAACACCATTTAGTATAAATGCCGTATTTCGTAAGAAATCCTGGACCGTTGTTTACTCAGCACATCTGTGCACTACTATTATATATATATATTAAATATATAATTATAATATATATATATATATATATATATATAATCACTATGTTTTCCTCATGAAGAGGCATAAACACCAGGCAGCATTCTATATATCCTCATCAGATCAAGAAATAGAACCGAATTATTCTCGCAATATTCAAAGTCGCTACGTATGCCCAGTCATCCTATGTGTGACGACAAACTTCAACAACGGTATACGCGTTTCGCTCTAACGGAGCTCATCAGTACCGTGACTTTAATAATCATCCATAGGCACCTTAACACACGCTTAAACAATGTCTAAAGCTCGAAAAACAGAACTACTCTTAATCTGAATCATAAGAGGAAATTTAGCATAAGCTCTGTGCATGGCAGTGCGTAGTGCGGTTTAACCATGCATCAGGCACTAAATTCCTTTTAATAGAAATGCTGTTTTACAGGGACACTTTAAAGTGTACAAATATATAAAATATAATTTGTTGTTACACCTGCCCTGGGACACACAATGGTGTACTCGTAAATAAATCACTATGTTTTCCTCATGAAGAGGCATAAACACCAGGCAGCATTCTATATATCCTCATCAGATCAAGAAATAGAACCGAATTATTCTCGCAATATT
>WNNJ02000239.1:0-21823 GCA_012934845.2 Pomphorhynchus laevis
AATTGAATATTATAATTAATATTTAATATTATAACATTAATATTATAAATATTATATTATTAATATAATATATAATTATATAATTAATTAAATATTTAATATTAATATACGTAAACTTTTAGTGTAAACCTTTATTATTAATTGTATTCATTGATATTTGGCATGTACGGATTTTCGTTCCTGTTTGCTATTGAATATTTAATATTGGGTATAATTTATAAATGTTATCACTGATTTGCTACTATATCTTATTATTAAATTCAAATAAAATTGTTATCCAGATTTTTGGAATTATTAACGTAATGTATTTTAAATGTTGATTATACAATAGGAAAAATTCCGAGTCCATCATTGCCAAAAAAGATCGTCAAAAAATATAGAGCATTCCATGTCGTTGAATTTTGTATGGTAAATAATTAATTAACAGTGTGCAAGTAATACATCTTATATTTTTTATTAATCTATTCATAAAAATTTTATTATAAAAATTCGTACTTTTATTCTAAATAACGGAAAATCTTTAGATTAAAATAATAAAATTTAATTTTTAAACATATTTTTTAATTTCATTTAAAATTTAAATTAAAGATATGATTCATATATTTCAAGAAAGTATTTGATTAGGTTACCCTTGACCTAAGGTGTTTGCTTATTTGCAAAGGCATTTGCAGAGAATGTCTTTGTTTAACTAGAGTGTATTTAAATGATTTCGCATGATGAACAATTATGAATCTGATAGCATAACAGCTCCTCCAGATGACTTCTAATATTAATTCTAAGAGTATATGATCTATTCGTCGGTTTATAAAAACTTTATTACATTACGATTTTATGAGAATTGTATTAATAAACAACGACTTACCTTGATTGCTTTTATTGTTATTTTTACTCATTCAGTTTTTACCATCATTCGTTTTCAACGTGTTCTGATTCGTGAGTTTATTTTTGTGTTATTTTTTATTTGAACGGTTGTCTTGTTGCAGTATATATGCACACGACAACATTCATTAAATCGTTTGTCTGCATATGATCATCAGCTGAGCGCTGTTATACAACACATGTTTGTAGCTATTATTTATGACTATGGAATAAAAGCATTTAAAACCTTTTTTAAAATCAACTGTAAACATATAAGTTGTTAATACAAATATTTAAAATTAATGCCACTGTTTTCGTCATATATAAAATTGAATTCTGAATAAACTTACCGAACAGTATCGTCACATGTCAAATATGTAATATATATGTTTCATTGTTAACTATAAATATATAAAATATTAATTATAAAAATACAATTTATTATAATATATTAATTATAAAATTATAATTATATTTTAACAATATATATTATTATAATAATTTAATTATTATATATAATTATCAATTATTAAAAAATAATTATTATTATATAATTGTTAATAATATTATTAAAATATTATTATATTATCAAATCAGCTAACATAGTCTACGTATTTAATATAGTTATACAATAATATCAAGTTAAATCATAATAAATCAAGTTAAAATAAAAAATTGAAATTTAAAATAAACGTCATTTTTATGAATTGACTAATAAATAATATACGTTGTAGTCAAATAAGTACTAGAGGTCATCAGAATAAACTGCTATGTTATAAGTTTTCGGCCCCTATTTTTCGACACTACATAGCAGGGGGCCAAATACATGTTAATGGTTTAATTCCTCTGGTGAAATCTTATTATAATACACAGTGTATTATTTATTATTCAGCCATAAAAATTTCCCGTTTAAGAGTTTAAATTTATTTTTAATAATTTTGATACTTTTCCATTATTACACAGACATTATTATATAATACAGACTTTATTATTTACTATTCATTCATAAAAATGTTCAGATTAATAGTTTAAATTTATTTTTAATATTATTGTGTTGATTTATATATTTTACTATTTTCTGTTTGATGATATTTTAATAATAAGTAGTTTAAAATATGTATCTATTAACTGCATACTTTGAATTCTTTCAGAATTCGAAAGAATTAAAAAGTTTGTTATTAAAGTTTGCGAGATATAAAAATTTTACGCCTTACGGAATTCCTTAATAAATTATTGTGTTTAATTATTTTGTTACTTGATACGATAATAAAGCAATAATTGCAATTAAAAATTTTGCGCATTTTTATCAAAGAAAGTAATCATTTACAAAATAATCTAAATTTATAATTTCAAATAAGTTGTAATAATAATATTAAATATAATATATTAAATTATAATATATTAAATATAATATATTTACGTATTATTTAACTATCCATAAAAATTTGCCACTGAAGAGTTTAAATTTATTCTTTATATTATTGTGTTGATTTATATATTTTACTATTTTCTGCTTGATGTTATTTTTATAGTAACCTAGTTTAAAATATGTATCTATTAAATTATTTAAATGATTTTGAAGAAAGCCAATATCATTACAAATTGTTGCAATTCTTAAAATTTCATTATTTAATGTATTATATTTTATATTATATGGTATGCATGAATGCTCATGCAAAAATATGTTTCTTGTAAATTTAAATATGTCATCTTTACGATGTAAATTAATAATAGTTTTAATTGATGTTAATTTAATGTTCATATCTTGATATACACATTTAAATTATGAATTGACTAATAAATAACAGACGTTGTATCAGAATAAAAATTAGAGGTCATCAGGAGGAACTGCTATGCTATCAAATTTCGGTCCCTATTCCTCAAACCAACATAGCAGCGGGGCCAATTGCAGTGTTATTACTTCTACCAATTTGATGTTCTTTACAAAATCTGTACTTATTTGCAATGTAATTAATATGATTTTGTAGCGATGAACACTTCATTTTTGGACAGTTAATTAAACACGTAACATTTACTTTTCGCAAAAATAATTTAAAAATTATTGATATTATTAATACACATACTACATAAAAAAATTCAAAGCTTATAAATGCATATTAATTTTATTATTTAATTATTAAATTTTGATTTAGCTGGATAATAAATAATATGCTTTGTATAAGAATAAGATACTAGATAGTTTTATCAGAGGAAATACATCATTAGCATGTATTTGGCCCCGCTGCTATGTTGGGTAGAGGAGTTAGGGGCCGAAACCTGATAACATAGCAGTTCCTCCTGATGACCTCTAATTCTTATTCTAATACAACGTCTGTTATTTATTAGTCAATTCATAAAAATTGATTTTTATTTTTAATTTTATTTTTTTTAACTTGATTTAAATTATAAAAAATCTTATAACAATTATTTATAATTATTCATTATCTAATTATTAAATTTTGATTTAGCATTATTATGTTTTGTTTATTTTATAATTATATTAAATACGTAGACTCAGTTAGCTGATTTAACTTGTATTATTTATCATATTTTCTTTTAAAAGCATTATGTACATTTTCAGTGACTAGCATTCATGCCTTATTTTACTGCACCTTATTTGAAACAGATTATTCAGCAAACAGATTATTCAGTGAAACATTTATCATGGTCTGAAAGAATTGAAAATTGACTAGATAAATATAATTAGTTTGTATTAGTTTGACAGGAAAATTTAAAACTGTTCTAGCAAATTACAAAACCGAAAATGGATGTTCAGTTTTCCAGTTTGGCAAATTACAATAAATAACATACATACTTACAGAGTCGTGCTACACAAAGAGAAAAGATCTAAATAAGAAGAAGAAAAGGATCTGCAAACTTCAGATCGCTGCGCTCACAAAGATCGCTGTTCAAGCAAATTACAACCTTAAACACACAATCGTCGGCTCGCTTCGCTCGCCGACGCACAAAATAAATGGTGCGAACAAGGCGTAAAGCATCAGCTATAGACAACAGTTCTCGTCAGCAATGTTCGCTTGGTGGATCGGTAAACACTGGATGTTGTCCCATATGCAGAGGAGTTTATCGGCTTAATGCTTCAGGGTGTCTTCGCGTTCACGGTCACTTGGACTCAAGATGCTCAGGCTCGGGTCAATCATTGAATTTCGGCTCAATTAATTTGACGTCTCTAGATGGAGCTGGTCAAGTTGCTTTTGTGGGCGTGCGGGACTCCTTTGGAGCATCATCTGATCTCAGGTCGGCTACACCGCCTGTGGAGTTGTCGAGCAGTCCTTTCAAGGAACCTACGCGCACCACTTCAGAACTTTTACGCAGGGTTTGGATGCAACCCGTAAATACGATTAAGCGCATACCGTGGAACCTGCGCCGTCGAATTGCAAATATTTACTCGTCGTTACTTTTACAGGCTATGTGTTCAAACTCATTTCACGACTGGGAACGTTTGCTATGCTTTCCGAAATTCTGTCTTGCGTCTACGATGAATCGTGCTCAAGCCTGCGATCACACTGGGACAAAGATAAGCTTGCTTTTGGACAAGTTCGAAACCGGCGAAGATGGTGATTGCTTTTCTCCATCGGATGTTCGACCCTCCAGAAAGCTCAACAGATTTGTTTCGACGAACAACGACTATTCAGAGGCGATCGAATTAACAAGAAGTGGAAATTATGGGAAAGCGATGCGACGTCTTACTTCAAGTAATATTTGCGAGTATTCACAATCCACATGCATACAATTGTCCGTGCTACATCCAGTGAACGGTGATCTCCCAGCCTCTCGCCCTCCATGCCTGACATTGCCTTTATCAGTCGACTCGGACATTATTCAGGCCGCAGTCTCATCTTTTCCTTCCCTTACTTCCCCTGGAAGCTTGGGTTTGAGAGCGGAACACTTAAAAGACATGATGTCGGTTGATCACGGGGTTCTTTTAGGGCGACTCACTTCGCTGGTCAACTACCTGATTGCGGGCTTAGCTCCAGTCGAACTTTCTCCGTTCTTAGCTGGAGCTAGTCTACTGGCCTTAAGTAAGCCTGACGGAGGAGTCCGCCCCATTGCAATTGGGGAAACATTACGTCGCTTATGTGCCAAATGCATTTGTCGAAAACTCCGGTCGCGGTTTTCAGAATCGCTCTTACCTCACCAGCTCGGTGTCGCTACGCCAAACGGTATGGAGCAGATTATCCATAGAGTCCGTCGACTACACCATCTTCAACACCAGAATGACGATTGGGTTTGGGTCAAAGTTGACATTACCAATGCCTTCAATACGCTGAGCCGCAGATCCTTTATTGACGCTGTAAGGAGTGAGTTCCCTGAAATAAGTAGGTGGATATCCTGGTGCTATGGATCTGGTTCAAACCTTCGATTTGGGAACATGGAGCCTCTTCAATCCTTGAGCGGAGTGCAACAAGGGGATCCTCTTGGTCCCTTATTGTTTTGCCTAGCTTTGAAACCGATAATCGCCTCAATATCTACAATCGAGGGGATCGGCTTAAACTTGTGGTACCTCGATGACGGCATAGTGGGCGGAAGACCAGAGGCTGTTGGCAAAGCATTATCTCTGCTCTCTTTAGATTTTCCAGCGATTGGGTTGTCGTTAAACTGGAAAAAGACCGAACTGATAGGAAAGGCTAGTAATATCGATCTGGTAAAGAGATTATGCCCAGGGATTACTTTGGTTAATTCAACAGACAACTTCACAATTCTAGGGAGCCCTGTCGGTTCCCAGGAACACTGCTCATCACACCTCATTAATAAGGTACTCCCGGCACTGCAACTTGACCTAAAGACACTAGAAAACTTGCCGGACCCTCAGGTTGCTTTCATCCTGCTGCGCAATTGCGCATCTGCCGCACGAGTAAATCATCTGATGCGTACGGTAGATCCCGCCTTCGCTCAAAAATTTTTCCGGCTTTTCGATGACTTGGTCTTAGATTGCTTCAGCAATATAACGTCTATTCACCCGGACAAGAAAACATGGTCACAAGCTTGCTTACCCCTGAAGATGGGAGGATTGGGCCTTCGAAGCTGTGTCGAACACTCCGCAGCGGCGTTTCTTTCAAGTGTGGAAATGGTCGCTAAACAATCGAACCTCGACCCTTACTCTTTCCCCAGTTTTGAATCTGCAATTTCTAACTTTCCGCATGATGACAGAGGACTACAATCAAATCAACGGGGTCTTTCTCACAGCATCGACGAGACTTCGCGTCGCAAGCTATTGGAAAGCGTCGATTGCTCCAATTCAGCCAGATTATTGGCAGTTTCGCGTCCGCATGCGTGTGCATGGCTGCAGGCTATACCAAACAAAGCCACGCTTATGAATCTTGCGCCGAATGAATTTGTGGTGTTGCTTCGTATGTGGTTGGGAATGCCGCTCTGTAAGGGTGACTACCGTTGCAGACGCTGCCTTAGAATGGCAGACAAGTTTGGTTTCCACGCCCTAACCTGTCAATTTGGCGGGTACCCCGGCATTCGACACGATGGACTTCGAGACACAATATTTCAGGCGGCAGTTTCTGCAGGACTGAGAGTCGCGAAGGAGGTACCCAATCTCGTGCGCAACTTACGAGAGAGACCAGCCGACATTTTGATTTACGAGGATCCCCCTCTAGCAGTCGATTTTGCGGTGACAAACCCTCTGCAAAATGCCTACGTTTCCATGGCTGCTAAGATTCCTGGATATGCTGCAGACAGATATGCAGCATGTGTCAAGGACCGAAAATACAAGCGGAAAATGGAGGAAAGTGGGTATTGTTTCTCGGCCGCAGTTATAGAGACATATGGAGGTTGGAACGCCCAGGGGGAAAAACTTGTCAGATTCATTGCCCGATCTATGTCTTGGCGAGGCAATATTTCGTATAGCAAGGCGGCAAACCAGCTCTTTCAGCGTGTCTCGATCTCCCTGATGAGAGGGAATGCCAAAGCGATTCTCAAGAGCCTCGAAGATTTGGGGAGACCTATAATAGAAAGCAGTGTTGGTCTTTACGACGACCCAACCCCGCGTCTCAACCCTTCGGAATTTCTTACTCAGGTGGCAGCCTTATCCGAAGAAATCGTCATTCGAGAAACCATCCTTCCTACAGTCAGAAATGTGGACATCCATATCAATGATGTCAATCAAAATCTTCGAATCTTACATAGCGGAGGCGTACTCGACTTTCAAACTGGGAAAGATGAAAGCCCGATCAAACAGACACCCTCATACCCCACACGCTTACTTGTGACACAGAGTAGTAACACTGAGAACGAGGGCGTAGTGGCCACGACGAGCGTTATCGGAATAGAACAACCTTGCAATAAAACGAACCTAATAAATTTTGATTGTGAAGGTTGGACTGGACAGAATTTTGTGATTGCTGGGGACAGTGCGGGCCACAACATCGTGATGTCTGTATTTCTTATGTCAATGAAGAGAGGAATTCGAATACCTGATCGATTATTTGGATTTTGCCCAGCCTACTGCTTAAGCTCGGGTATTTCACCTAGCCGACTTGTTAGCCTGGTAGGCCCATTTCTTAATTTCAGCGTCATGACGACATGCGAAGAAACAAAGGGACTGGGGAAGGTTGTGGTTGCAGGTGGCTTTACTGATGCGCCCAATGTGATAAGGGGAATAAACATGGACACGTTTGACGTCCAGAATACCAGCATAATGAGCCGCAAATCTCCTCTTACAATTTGTATAACAAACGAAGAATTGGTGCCAAAATATTTTGAACTGGATGAGCATACATGTGCAGTAGACGCCAACGTAGGGTCAATATTGATTTTCGACTATTCAAAAGAATCAAATCAAATTATCAATTCAAATCAAGTAATAGGCGATATTGGAAGCCTCTGCTACCTGGATTATACGAAATCACAGCTGTTGTCACTGGATTCAATCCGCCTCGGAGGACCGGGACTGTACGAGATGCCGACAAATATGTGTCCGCGAACGCCACTCAACAGCCTGCCGAATCCAGCAAGGGGAACGGAAAGACGTCAGAGGCAGAGAAGTCGACGGATGTGGCAGCAACAGAGGAGGACAACGACGCTGTTTTTCTTACCGCCTCGGAGGACCGTGACTGTACGAAATGCCGACAAATATGTAGACACCTTGCAACAGCTTGCCGAATCCAGCAACGTGGACGGGGAGACGTCAAAGGCAGACAAGTCCACGGATAAGGCGGAATCAAAAGAATAGCGACGCTGTTTTTCCTTAAAATTTTATTTATCTTTATTTTTATTTATTTGAACTGTTAAAAAAAAAAAAAATTCAGCAAACTCATTTTGATTCTAACAAAATATATTTAAAAGAAAGTTGCTATGCTTTCAGTATTCGTTATATATTTCTTATGAAAAATAATTTTTTTAGATTGTATTAAACAATAATGGGTAAGGATGGTGAGTTGCGTTCAACTCGAACTGTCATTGAAGAAGGTCCGACAAATGAAGGTCATATTAATGTGGGGCCAGAATATCAAGCAGTAATTCCAGATTGCAGTCCAAGTAGTGATTTTGAAGACATTGAACGAGAAGTCCTTGTTTGGAAACCGAGAGTCTACAATGAAAAAGAACTTGACGATTACATTAAATTTGCACGACATGATTATGGATACAGTGAAGAACAGTCATTGGCACTGTTAGTATGGCATTGTTGGGATATCGACAAAGCAAAATTAGATTTTCAATACTATGAATCGATGCAAGGTGATTCTAATCAGTATGCGTGTGGTCTCCCCGCAACAAATAACAGTTTAGCTGACTGTTTTTGGTGTGTGGAAGATTGTGCACTGTTTGAACAATCTCTTATGAGTCACGGAAAAGAGTTTAACCGTATTTCACGTGTATTACAAGATAAATCGGTGAAACAGGTAATTCAACATTACTATACGTGGAAAAGGTTTCGTTCACTCGTATCATGCATTGGTGCTTCAGTTTCAGATGATCCTCAAGTACGAAGGAATTTTGAACAAATTCCCAATGTCCCGTGTTGTATGCAGTGCGAATTGCCATGCTTAGAAATGGTCACTTGTCCCAAAAAGAAAATTTGTACAAATTGCGAGCGCAAGACAACTGAGCGTAAAAGATGGACGAGACGTTTACCGGACGGCATTTATTTTGATGTTACGGAGTTTGAAAATCTGATTGGAAACAAGCAAGTTTCAAGAGCATCAGATAGGATATTAAAGGCAGACTGGATATCCACACTTACTGCTTTTCAGGAATTAAAGCAAAGGAAAAATAAAGCTAATAACGAAGATGTTGTCGTCGTTGAAGAATAACGACGAACGAGGGTACATATATGTAAAATTATTGCATACAAAATACCTTAAATTGTATCTATTCTCTTGCTTAGGATCTGTTTATTAATACGTCAAATTTCGAAGTTGCGTCTATTTGGCTCTCTGGAATTTTATGAAATTTATTTTTTTTGCTGGATTAGGTGCTTTGTATTTTAAGAGTTACAACAAGACCAGATATCAATGCGTGTATGCATTAATGAACATAATGCATTAATACATTGTGTTAATTTTCAAGATATAATCATATGTAGATTCAAAGAGCATTTAATTTTCGTTTTTATTGTTCAAGTTAGAGTTGAATTTTAAGTCAAAGTCAAATTTATTTGTAAAACATGTTTTTTAATTATGTAATTCAAAAGGCTATGACATAATTTGTTAATTAGGGTCACTGAAGTAGGCCTCAAAATATCCACCTTGATATAATGCCAGTAAAAAACACAAATGACACGGATATAGTCCTCACAGTTCAGTCATCGAACCCACCACAGTCGCAATTGGTGAATCTTATTAATAATTATTTAATTATTTAATTCATATTACCTAAAAATTTAGTATTTTTTAAACAACGAAGAAAAATTCCTGTAAAGCTTTTTTGCAATATTTCTGCAGCTATTTTTGCTATCTTTAATAATCAAAATTAGTCAAATGACGTAATAGTCAAGACATAAATAATATTTCTAGATCCCTTAAAGTAGTGTACAAAATTTTCTTTCTTTAAATCTGTTTTTGTAACTATAATTTTAATAAGTACATTTATTTAGATTAATTTAATTTAAATAAATGATATTTAAATAATTTAATTTAATTTTAATTTAGTATTTCCTTCTTTCATTATATGGAAATAATAGAAATAAATATATTTAATAATAAGGATTTTGTTATCAACTATATAACGCTATTGATAGTACTATTTATAGTACTATTTATAGTACTATTTTATATAAATTGTTAGATGTTTCTAAACTGAACATTTATATAACACTATAAAGTTAATAATAATGATATTTTCAATATTAAAAAATATTTTACATTATTACATGATATTTTTAGCCACTAAATAGTTTTAAAAAGAAAAACATACAGGAAATGAAAACATAGAAAACAAAGTCAGTCCGGTTGTCAATGCAGTCTTCATTGTGTCACGGCATCAGGTCAAAGGGATCTAATCCCTCCAGCCAATCCAACACGCCGCTCTCTGACTAAACCACCAGGGGTCTCTCATTCCCCTTCCCCCCGAAGTATTCAATCGAGACGGACTATGCTCGGTAATCGCGAGATGAGGAGCGTGAGAAACCTTAGTCTTTGTTCTGATGGACGTATTCTTGAAAAGAAGACAAATAAATATATTTGCAATACATATATGCAGTAAACTACAAAAGTAATACAGAAATAAAGTAATTCATGCTTAAAATATATTAAATCAAAATATCGTTTATTCTATAATATCGCTGTGAAGTTGATAATTACTGATTACTAATAGTTGATAACTAATCTTTAAACAGTTTTCTATTTTTTCGTTGGAATTTTAATTTATATTTTTAGAGTAGCTTATTGCGATTAAAAAATAATTTTAAATACGAAATTTGGCGCTTTTAATTTATAATAAATGTAGTACAAATTTTGAAATAGTAAAATATAATTATAAAAGATTAATATACCCGGTCGACGATATGATTCGAGAAGATGTAGGAGGTTCTTGCCAGTTGATGTTTAGTTCGGAACGAGTTGAGAGCGAACTCGTGGAAACGCTAAATGCTATATTTTCATTGATATTGGACATGGCCGAATTTGCTTCACGGACTTTAGAGATGGTCAAATTGAATAACGCAGTGATGGAACGTGGAAATTTAGACATCTTAAAGCCTAAATCTGCATCAGGTAACAGTATAAGTCCGGTGTGCTCGCTGCGATTTAATTTAAACTATGATTTAAAAAAAATTGGTGAAACTGAAAAGCGGGTGTGCATGGATAGCCACATGTTTATTAAAAGGCTGCAAGTGGAGCGAGCAAATTTCCCCGATCGATTTATTTTAGTCAGGGTGGAGTTTAATGAGCATCGGCGAGCACTGCTATGTAAAATTGCATTTGTTAGAAAATTAGCCAATATTGATGCTGGTAAGTACAATGACAAGCGACAGACAGTCATTATCGAAAATTTAATAAAGAGTTTACAGGCAACTGCTGACACTATGGATGAACTACTTAAATCTTTAAATATGTATAAACCCGAATCGAGAATTTCTAGGTTTGCCATTAGAGATACAATGAGATTCGGACCTATTGCTACTAGTGTTTTAAATCTGGCATTTACGTCCATGAACATATTGTGCTCTCTTGTTGAATACGCTGGCATTCCTGTCAACATTGAACAACGTGAGAAAAAGAGGCAATGTGAAGATAAGAAAGAACGTGATAAGGAGCAGAAAAAGCCTGATCCGGCAGAGCAATATCTTAAAATGCTCGCAGAAGGATCGAGTGATAATTAATTAAAAGAGCAGAATAAACATTATATGGATTATTAAATTCTAAGTTTATGCAAATGGGTTTAAAATGTTAATAAAGATTATTAATTACATATTTAATATTATTATAATTTCAATGGATATTAATTATATTGCTGGTGTGATCGCTAACTGCGTGCACTTGAATAATAGTTTCAAGAAAATCCATCAATTTTTGAGATAATGAGTAAAATATAAATTGTAGGAATTAAAGTTAGAATAAAGGATATTCAAATAAATTAATTTGTCTGGAAATATATATATTCCTATATTCTTGCACAGATTTAGAGATAATAACAATATTTAACTGAAAATATTAATAATATTAATATAATAATATTATTATTTATAATATTAATATTATAAAATATTAATATTTTAATATATAATATTAAAATATTATATTATTAAATATAATTAATATTAATTATAATATTAATATTAAATATTAATATTATAATATATTAAATAATATTTTAAATGTTAAATATTATATTATGTGAGGGCATTTTAGAACGCTGCATACAATTTTTTAATTGTTTGTTTTACTGTACATAAACGTTTTGAACTAAAAACAAAATTCTATAAAGTTATATTTATAAATAAAACTAAAATTTTGTGATCTACCTAAAAAACATTGAATGTTCGTTCAAGCATTCAATATGGAATTCTTAGAACACTAAATGCTCGCTTGCAGTTTTTAATATCTAACCGAGAATACACTTTCGATGCGTAAATAGGGCCAATCATATTCAAATAGTTATAAATGTATCCAATATTCACAGGTTTTGCAATATGTGAAATAAATCTTCTTCGGATTAAATTCCGGTCCCAAATCGATTAACTGCTCAATAGATTATCGTCAGCAGTCATACAAATTTGCAACCACTTCAACACAAGTTTCAAACTATCTCAATAAATTGCTTGTCGTTCAAATCATCATCCAAGATTTGAATTACCGCTATCATAAACATATTTGGCGACCAAGGCGATTTCAGAAGACGTTTAGAAAATTTATAATGCGGCCCCCAATAATTACTCAAACAATACCTGTTTTCTAAAATAATTCACTCGTTACTATATTGGATGGTACTATAACATATTTAATTCAAATAAGATGTATCGTTATCAAATGATGTCGAAGCATAAATCAAAACTTATCCTGTATCAAAAAAGATCTCAGAAAACCTTGAGTATTTACTTCAACCAGTAGAAAATCAAATCAGCTAACTGAGTTACGTATTTAATATAATTATAAAATTCAAAAAATAATAATAAATAATGCTAAATTAAAATGTAATAATTAAATAATAAATAAGTAAATAATTATAAATAATTTTTATATAATTTAAAGTTAAATTAAAGTTTATATAAGTTAAAATTTAAAATTTAAATTTAAAATAAAAGTAATTTTTATGAATTGACTAATAAATAACAAACGATATATCAGATTAAGGATTAGTGGTCATCAGGAGGAGCTTCTATGATATCAGGTTTCCGCCCCTATTCCTCGAACTAATAAAACAGCGTTGCCACAAATACACGCTAATGACGTATTTCATCTGATTAAATTTGATTATCTAGTATTCTAATACAAAGTATATTATTTTTTTTCCGTTTAAGGGTTTAAATTTATTTTTAATAATACTTTGACGATTTATATTTTACTATTTTCTGTTTGATTTAATTTTTATAGTAACCTAGTTAATTAAACGTTCACATCTAGATATATTCCTTTTTTATCATCAATATTGGTTTTATTAAGAATAAGGCTAACTGGATAAATTTGTTCGCTTATTGAATAAAAATTATTAAAAATTAATTTTAATACCCATGTTTTATTAATATATTGGAACAGATATTTTATATTTTTGTATAGTTTAGATTTATTTGTTAAACAGTTATTTGTTGATTTATATATTTTACAATATAGTATCAATATAATACATTATATCAATACATTATCAATATAATATATTATCAATATATTATCAATATAATATATTATATCAATATATTATCAATATAATATATTATATCAATATATTATCAATATAATATATTATATCAATATATTATCAATATAATATATTATATCAATATATTATCAATATATTATCAATAAATATATTGATTATATGTTCATATCTAAATATATCCCCTCTATGTCATCAATATTGGTTTTTTAAGAATAAGTCTACCTGGATAAATTTGTTCGCTTATTGTTAAAAATTATTAGGGTTAAATACACATATATCATCAATGTATCGAAACATATTTTTGGATTCGATACCGATGACTTTTTAAAATAAACTTTAAATAGTCATATAAATGTTAAATATTCATAGGTCTCTTTAAGCGAATCGTTTCCCATGCCCCATGTCCAATGGATTATGGTTAGCATCGAGATAGTATGGTCATCTGATCTTTAATGTAATCTTTTTAGCCTTAATTAATGATTGATTAACCTGGTATGGCTATTTTATTCAAGAAAACTATTGAATAAAAATAACTAATTAACTAATTAAACTAATTAAATGGGTTATATTACTGTTTTCATTTGTCAATTTCGCAAAATAGTTAAGTGTATGATATTTTATTCAAAAAGACAGTAGAAATATTAGTATATTTTACAAAATATAATATTTTTTAATTTGCCAATTTCATAAAATAGTTTTATAATGTGTTAATTATAAAATTATTATTAATTAATTTTTAATTTTAGAATGTGTTATGCTAAAATATATATGAAGCATAGAAAGAATAAAGATCTTATGTAGATCTTTCAAAGATATCATCAAAATACAATAAAATAAAATCACATATTCAAAAAAAATATTCTGCGTTTAGCGGAAAAATGTCGGTAACATTTTTGTATTTAAATTATGAATATGCATTGAGAAACAAGCAAACAATAAAAACTTTGAAAACATGAAGCCTAAAGTATTAATTAAACATAGAGAAGATCAAGCATTATCCAATTATAAGTCATTCCATTATTCCAAACTCAAGCAAAATAGAGATCAGTGAACGTTTGCAGCCTCCCCACTTGAGCCAAAATTTGTTTTATCAGCATTTGTGGATACTGCCATAGATGATGGATCATTTTCAGAAGGATTAAACATCGGTGTTAACATATCCCGAATGACCTCGTCCACAAGACAGCTTTGAACAAATTCCTCTCTCGAAATCTTCTGATCGTGATTCTTATCCAAGGAATTCATTACCAGATCTACTCGTTTCTTCGGGTCATTTGTTCCAGACCTGTCTTCGACTCCCATTAAGTCATAAATAGCTGTCAAAATCTTAGACATCTCCTTTTTGTCGACAAAGCCGTTTTTATTGATATCGTATATATCGAAAGCTAGTTTGAGTTTATCTTCCGTGTGACCGTTAGAAGTTATACTAAGAGCAACGAGGAATTCCACAAAGTCAATGTACCCAGAATTATCGGTATCGAAGGTTCGAAACACGTGGTTAACAAATTTCTCTCTTTTTTCAGATGGATAGCATATCTGGTAAGCCTCGTTCAGTTTCTTCTTATCAAGTTTTCCGTTTGGACAGTCGATGAGGAATGATTTGTGCCATTGTCTAATTGTGTCTTCGTCGTACAACGTATTATCGAGTAGTAACTGCACGTCTTCATTAGTTAGCAATACTGGATCCTTTTGCTTGGCAACCTTTGAACCCATTGTTTAATATCAAGCTTTCTACTACTTTTTGTTTCAGTAAAAATAAAGTATTGCCCTTTTTGTACTCTGAAAACAGAAAAATACCAACTAATATAGATTACGCCGTTTATAGAAAGAGCAAAATGTGAAGATAATAGAGAACAACGAAAAAACAAACACATTACTCTATTTTTGTCGTTGTTTTTGCGTGTGTTGTGGCAATTTTCCTCGTACTAATATAATCAATATATATAGTATGTTCTCTATGATCTGCTAAAATCGGTCCTCGTTATTTCGATGGCTTAATGCATTCACAAGAACGCAACACGTGTACAGCCGGACCTGCTGTGAGGAGATCATTAAAAAATACCAGACAAGTTATCTTTTACGTTATATTCTTTTACTCTGTACACGATGAGAATAAACACTAGGAAAACGATAGAAACTCAATAATCAGATGATGTAACGCGTCCTGTTAGGTGTCTATTCGCAGACAAATATACTAACTTAATAAAACCTCTATCTCCATATAGTACACTAAGCATTGCTGATTCTGCTACGTTTTTTATTGCTGCGCCTGCCCACAGCATTTTTCTGACACTGCAGACGTTGTGTCAGATCGCTTTTGCTTTAAAAATGTTAACGAAAAATTCATTTCTGAATTAAAACGGTAGATAAAAGCAGCATTTCCCTAGAATATATGGAGGAAAGAAGTATCACTGTCAAGAATAGTAGCTTGCACTACTAGATTACAAATGACTGCTTTTTTATCAATAACTTGAAAAAAAAACTTGATAGACAGTATATTCAATATAAGTGACTTTTGTTAATTTAATAGGAAAACATTGCATTGCAAGTTTTGCATGTTTGTCACCAAAAATCAAATCGCAAAAGTATATAACGTAATTACAATTTTTGTTTTTACGAAATAGAAAAGCTATTAATAATTAATAACTGAATAAAATTGCCAACATTTTTGTAACAAATAATATCCAAAATTTCAAATACTTTTGTAAATTGTAAATGCTTTAGTATTTAGCTAAATACTAAAGTTTCAAATACTTTGTAAATTTCAAATCTTTAGTATTTAGCTAAAAAACGAAAGTTTAAATATTTGTAAACTTAAAATATTACAATATTTAGCTAAATTACAAATTTCATTTGTAAATTTTAGATACTTTGTAAATTTTAAATGCTTTAGTATTTAGTTGATAAAAAATCAAATATCTTGTAAACTTAGAATACTTAAATATTTAGCTAAATTAAAATTTCATTTGTAAATTTCAAATACTTTGTAAATTTTAAATGCTTTAGTATTTAGTTGATAAACAAATCAAATATCTTGTAAACTTAGAATACTTAAATATTTAGCTAAATTAAAATTTCATTTGTAAATTTCAAATTTCATTTGTAAATTTTAAATGCTTTAGTATTTAGCTAAACACTAAAATTTCAAATACTTTGTAAATTTCAAATGCTTTGTAAATTTCAAATCTTTAGTATTTAGCTAAAAAATGAAAGCTTAAATATCTTCAAATATTACAATATCTAGCTAAATTACAAATTTTATTTGTAAATTTCAAATACTTTGTAAATTTTAAATGCTTTAGTATTTAGTTGATAAAAAAATCAAATATCTTGTAAACTTAGAATACTTAAATATTTAGCTAAATTAAAATTTCATTTGTAAATTTCAAATACTTTGTAAATTTTAAATGCTTTAGTATTTAGCTAAACACTAAAATTTCAAATACTTTGTAAATTTTAAATTCTTTAGTATTTTGCTATATACCAAAATTTCAAATTATTTGTCAATTTTAAAGTATTTGAAATTACAACGTAATTACTATCTTTTGTAAATTTCAAATGCTTTATTTTTAGCTAAATACTATAATTATTCACTATTTATCCGTCAAAATATAAGATAGAATGCAAATATTAGAATGCATACATTGTATGCCGTGGATATAATTTATGCACATGTTCTTCAACCCAGCATAGAGGCGAAGCCAACTACATTTTATGCTATAAATTTAAAAATCGAGATATGTTTATCTTAAAGTATTTTTAGTCATTAATTGCAAAACATTTTAACAATCATCGATTGTAATTCAATAATTGGCATTAAATTCAGTAGATTATTGTAATTAGTACAAAGTGATAAATATTTTACATTGACATTTTAATTTTATCCGTATTTTATGTCCCGATTATTTATTTACTATGTATCACAATACATATTAGAGATCATTGGGGGAACTTCAATGTTGTCAGGTTTCTGCACTTGTTCATCAACTCAGCAAAGAGGTGGGCCCAACTCTCCAATCCAATGATGTATTTCCTCTAAAATACATCATTATCTGGCTACAATTCATTTCTTAAATTATTTTGCAGTAAGTTTTGAAAGTAGATATTCAGGTAAATCCACATTTGAGATAATCGTGTTTTAAAAATTATCCTGATTTATTGTTAACATTAAGGATGCGAATGATCTCCGACGGTTACCATTAAGTCATCTAGGAATGTATATTTTGTGAAAGTATCATTATAATAAGATTGTAATTTAATTATGAAAATGAGACTTTGGTATTCATGGATGACGATATAAATGGTAGAATACACTACCTGTTACGGATACTTTTCAGAATTTATTAAAATTCATGTTTCTAAAATTTAAAACAGCGAATATTTATGAGCCACATAATTGATAATATTCTTTGTATTATAATTAAGACTACAGGCCCATATTCTTCGGCCCAACATAGCAGCGGGGCCAAGTAAATGCTAATGACGTATTTCCTCTGATGAAATTTGATTATCTAGTGTAATTAACTAATTTCATTATTTAATGTATCATATTTTATATTATATGGTATGCATGAATGCTCATGCAAAAATATGTTTCTTGTAAATTTAAATATGTCATCTTTACGATATAAATTAATAGTAGTTTTAGTTAATGTTAATTTAATGCTCATATCTAGATATACACCTTCTTTATCATCAATATTGGTTTTGTTAAGAATAAGGCTTTCTGGATAAATTTGTTCACTAATTGAATAAAAATTATTAGAATTAAATACACATATATCATCAATGTATCGAAACATATATTTCATATATTTATATTGTTTAGATTTAGTTTTTACACAATTATGAACAAATTTATATTCTATAAAACTTAAAAATAAGTCAGCTATAATTGGGAAACTATTACCACCCATTGGAACACCTTTTACTTGTTTAAATATAGATGTCCCTACTTTTAAATAATTTTGATTTATCAAAATATTTAAGGATTCTATTATAAAATTATAAGATTTATTCTATAAGATGTGTTTTAATTTATGTCAAGTTAAAATAAAAAATTGAAATTTAAAAAGTCATTTTTATGAATTGAGCAATTAAATAATTGTTGTAAGATTTTATATAATTTATATAATGTGTAAATAAAAAATTGAAATTTTAAATAAAAGTCACTTTCATGAATTGGCTTATAAATAACAGACGATGTATCAGAATAAGAATTAGAGGTCATTAGTTGGAACTTCTATGTTATCATGCTTCGGCCCCTACTCCACGACCTAACATAGCAGCGGGACCAAGTAAATGTTACTGATTTATTTCCTCTGATGAAATTTGATTATCTAGTATAATATATTATTCTAACTCAGAGTTAAAATAAGAGTTTGAATAAAAGTTTTCTACTCAATAATTTAAATTTATTTTTTAGTAACATTTTGTTTAAAATTATATTTTACGATTTTCAGGTTATCCTAATATTCTAGTTTAAAATAGTTTATCATAATTATTATAATTAATTATAGATTTAAATATTTTATCTTAATTTTTACAGGTACTTTTTTTATTCTTGATAATTTGTGATTATTTTACTTTGTAGTTTTGATGGCTCCCACAATTAGTCTCAGGATATGTGAAAAATATGTAATTGCAATGGTATACCAGCGATATACATCTATATTAAAGGAGTGAGACCATTCCGGATGAATTTCTTGTAAAACATGTAAGCTAGAGCGAAGGAATGACGAATGCAGTTTCGTCATCACAATGACTCATCAGTGCCAGATCCCTCCCACTACTGGATGCAGAGGAGGACTGGCAGACGGCAATCAATGTGAATGATGTGCTAGAAAATTTTCTAGTAACATCATAGAGTACTAAATCAGTACTACAGCTTCACCAAAATGGATCATTAGCAAATGCACTGGCAAATGCCAGCGCACTCTCTTTAATATCGGCTAACTTTTATTTAAGGAGAGTGAGACCATTCCGCGTGAATTTCTTGTAAAACATGTAAGCCAGACGCGAAAGAATGACGAATGCCGTTTCGTCATCACAATAACTTATCAGTGCCAGATCCCTCCCACTACTGGATGCAGAGGAGGACTGGCAGACGGCAATCAATGAATTAATCCATGTGAATAATGTGCTAGAAAATTTTCTAGTAACATCATAGTGTACTAAATCAGTACTACAGCTTCACCAAAAAGTATCATTAGCAAAAGCACTGGCAAATGTCAGCGCAGGTCTCTTTAATATCGGCTAACTTTTATTTAAGGAGAGTAGGACCATTCCGCGTGAATTTCTTGTAAAACATGTAAGCCAGACGCGAAAGAATGACGAATGCCGTTTCGTCATCACAATAACTCATCAGTGCCAGATCCCTCCCACTACTGGATGCAGAGGAGGACTAACATATTAAACAAATACGGATTTAAAATGTGTTCAAATGCAGAGCCTTAATTTTTCTTTAAATCAACACTGTAAAAGATATATTATTTAGCGTGATGAAATATACAAATTATTTCTTTGATCTAGTAACAATGATAACTCTTTACTAAATAAGCAGTACCGTTAAAGAGTTAGTAAATCTCTCATATACGTTATCATAAATTTCTTACCCCAGGACAAATTCAACTGTTTCCCAAATAAGAAGAAACTAATCAGATAATTTCTTATTTTTCTTAGATCTCTATTTTCTGACGTTTTCCTTAATCTTTATTTATTTTGATCCTTAAATATGCTGTAGACTGTTACATGTATTTTTTTAACGTAAAATACAAATATGTGTCACTAGATTTTGTGTGTCCAAATGAACAATGATTTGTAATTACTAAGTATATGATTGAAATACGATTTTTCTTTATTTTGTGTGTTATTAAGAAAATCTATTATTTATTTTACGTGGGTCAAAATTTTTCATTGTCTAATATTTCAATAAAAATATATCCCAAGAAAAATCTTCACATAAAATTCCACTCTGTGTTAAATAACAATAAGTTAGATACCGTTCTTATCGTAGCGTTAATTGTAAAATGCACGTGCTATCAAGAGTTGTAACTCACACCGATCATTTATGAATATCTACAGGTTGAAGCAAAGCCACTGCAGTCAGTATGGGATTAGAAAATATAGTCGACATGCGATATTGTAAGTCGTTCTCAATATTAGTTACTTAATAATATCAATTAGCGGTATTTTATATCGATTTTTAATTGAATTAATTGGATTTTTAAATGAAAATTTAAAATTTTTAGTACAAATTTTCAATTGGGACTTCATACCAGCTCCACAGAAGCATCAAGAATGCTATATTTATATAGTTAATTGTTAATTTCATATCGCTAGTTGCTCATACAGCACAGAAAAATTGAAAACATTACGTTCAATAAATTGTAGTGTGCTATTAAAATTGGAAATAATTGAAGTAATGGAAACTACTAATTAAATAAAATATTTATTTTTTGAAAATAAATCGATTATGTAGTAATAATAAAATAAAAAAATAATAGTAAATTACAAACAATTTATTAAAGCCTATTAAGATTATTGAATAAATTTTATTTTAAATAAAATAAATTAAAATTATAAAATTTAATCAACAAACACGTATTTTGTTCATTAATTTAAAAATTGAGTATATTAATGTTAATTGGCTTTTATTTAATAAATAAAAATAATATAAAGGGAAAATAACTTCGAAATATTTATTATAATAAATATAAGATAATTTTATAATAAACAAAATATTTTTAAATAAATATTTTTATCTAAAGATTTAATAATTTAGATAAGAGTTTGTTACTGTTATTAGATATACGAAAATACATTGCGTTCCCTCGTGTACATGACTCCGCTAAACTATTGATAATTAATAATACATAAATAATACCTAAAACAGAAGCAAAGAATAAAATAATTTCCATTTATTTGAGAACATTCAATATTTCGATAGCTCCTGTTATCATCATCAGGATTACAATTAAATGTTCACAAAATTTCGTTTTTTAACTATACATTTTTAAGTTTTAAATAAACTAAATATTTTTAAATACACTTTAATGTTATTTTATTGTTAAATATCAAATATAAAATGACAAATGATAATTTTGATTAAACTACAATAATAATATACAAATAATGATATAATAATATAATAATATATAATATATAAAAATTATAATTATAT